>VMBQ01002376.1:78851-111313 GCA_007657795.1 Dreissena rostriformis
TATATAATAGTGTAACATTGGACGTTGTTAAAATACGAATGTAACATTTTATTTCAATTAAAACAATCACTGCTTTATGAGCACAATTATGCATTTATTGATGGAGAAGAATCCATTCTATATAGTTTTATAAACACAAGACTATTTGTAACACCACCGAATGTTCTCTGTTGTCAACATATATCGTTATGCGTCATCCGTATTTGCTATAGTGTAGATAAATTTAAAGTCCCATTAACGCTCAAAATCAACGAATATTTCGTAAAATAAAATTATTCCATAAACAATCCTTAAGTGTTCCTTATAGCAAAAGCCAAATTTTCAACGCCAGATGTGGTCTGGTAACATAGATTTAACAAGATACAAAATGCTCTTTTTTATTTTGTTTGTGACACAATATATTCAACACATATTCATGTACCAAATTAGTGTTCGTGTGTCGTATGAATAGATATCGTTGCGGGAAATTAAATGTAATATATTGTTCCACACAAAATAAAAACGACCATTTTATATCTCGTTAAATCTATGTAACCAGACCACATCTTGCGTTTAAATTTTGGCTTTTACTATACGGAACACTGATTATTTATGGGTTAACATATTTTACGAAATATTGTTCGAAATATTCGTTGGTTTTGCGTATAAACGGGGCTTTAACAAAGGGCAATATTTAGTAAATTGATCAATCATGAATAATGTTTTAAACTGTTTTCGGTTGTTATGCTGCATAATTTGAGTTTATTGTTCGGTATGAAGCATTTACATTTAAAGCGTTTAAAATACACAGTTTCAAGTCTGAAAAATCGATCATTTAAACTCATTATCTGTTAAAGATAAACACCGTTAATAATCTCTATAGACATACACTACCACTTATCGCAATCTTTCTTTAGGTCCTCTTTTGGTTGAAATGACCGGCCGTATGTGGGGCCTGAAAACAAACCAATAAATGTAGTACTGTCAAATCATACACTGTCCCTTCTTGCAGTGTTTCTTAAGGTCAAGGTTTCGTTGGAATAACCTGCCGCACGTGAGACAGGTAAAGGGAGTGAACCCCGTGTGCGTCCGGCCGTGTGTGATCAGGTTGGAGGACTGGCTGAACCGTTTGTCGCATACAGAACACGTGTGGGGTTTCTCACCTGAAATATGACGTCATTTGCAAGTAGATATTGCACTGTGTAATATATGTTCTGTATGATTTATAGTTGTGAGCTTTCACAATTGATTTATATGTGATTTTCATAAACGTGTCGTTCGCATACATATGCAAAATCGAGATGTAAGATAGTATATAAATATGCATAACTCTAACGTCCTTTTATTTGGTGTACAACGTAAACTGTTGAGTATATATTATACTGAATAAAAGTAAAACCATTAATAATTAAAACAGACGTAATGCATATGGTTTCAAATGAAAATATTAGACTGGTATATGTGTTGATATTGGCAATATAAGTACATCGAAAGAGCAAGAAAACAGACTACCTGTATGAATGTATGTGTGTTTCTTCATGTCTGACTTCTGGTGAAATCGTTTGCCGCAGTAGGAGCAGGGATACGGCCTCGTATCGCTATGGATCAGCAGGTGCGTGTTCAGCGTGGACGAACGCTAGTTAAAGGAGAAATGTACATGCTATTTGGACTGTACAATGCCTCACAATAATACCTGCCAAAGCACATTTATAAAAATTGGTGTGCTCTCTAATGAATGTTTATTTTTAGTGTTGATCATTCTGTTTCACAGACCACAAAAATATTGTATTTTGAGCAAGCTGTTTGGGCCTATAAACAATACAAAAATGTAAGGAATAGTGATAACATGTCATTTTTTTATCTTAGTATTGCTCATCCTTTATCCAGACCACAAAACATATTGTATGTTAAGCCAGTTGTTTTGGTGTATTACCAATTTATACATAAGATTATATATTCGAGTAATAGTGATCACCTATGCCATTTGTATATAACAATTTGTTAAACTGTTTACTAAACTTTCAAAACCACCAGTTTGTATTGCAATTGATATAAGTTTATGTCAGTATGGCTATTATTAAACATCATACATTGATGTGACATTTTAAAAATGCTTATTATGGATCTCCAGAAATGTATTTATACCACTCATTTAAAAAACTAATATTGTCACTGTTTCACATTCCACAAAGTATCATTAAATTTGTCTGGCAATATTGAAAAGTTGAAAAATAACGTTGAAGGGCAAAAGCTACCAGGTTTGTTCACTTTCGCTTCGTACATTTTGAAAAGTCCGCTTTGACGATTGTCACAGGACATATTTCCCTAGACGTTCACCTAGCATATACTGTTTTTGACGCAATTAGGCAATACAGCACTGTTGCATTTTAAGATGAATTCAAATCTGTATTCAATTGTCATTTTAAATGTACATATTTCGAAAAGCATGCATTACTTTGAAAAACAAGGATTTTATTTAACATATTAAGCATATTTAGATCACAGCGAGTTCAACATAAGGCTGTTAAAACATTCTTAAACTGCAATAAAGTAATTAAAATAATAAACCCCAATATTGTTTTATCAAACAATAACCACTAAACAATTCAATGTTTATGTAACAACTTATTTATTATAATACAGATCAGATATAGTTTTGAATACAATAATGTTTAAATAATTAGCGTCCTGTTCATGTTTCATTATTTCAATCTTATACTATAAAAAATAATAAATATACTGTTAAATTGTATTATCTACAAACTACTAAGATAGAATAGCAATGGGAAATATATTTGTAATCGCAAACTGAAACGGCCTATCATATCTTGTTATGTAGCCTATTATTTTGAAGTCTTGTATTACAATCAAAACACTTACTTTAAACATTTTACCGCATTCATGACATCGGAATAGTTTCCCTTCGCTGTAACCTGGCGTACTAGGAGCGTACATTCCTCCTAGATATGACATCGAATAATCCATAGATGGTGTCCTCTGGTCCGGAACATTCAATAACTCGTCTTTGGTTTCATAAAGTCCGTAATCGAGACATACATATAAATGACGATTACTAGTGTTCACCATATCCGTATACTTCAGTTGATTCATGTTTTGCGAAGCTCTGCCGAAGTTTGTCTCGGGAAAGTTCTCTCCGTACATCGACCCAGTTATTGTTGAAAACGATGTGAGGGTATCAGCATTTGGTTGGCATACATCGTTGGATTTTCCAGTTGCCTCGTCCCATTCTTTCCATCGTTCATTTTGAGCAATTAAACTATGCGGGGATACACTGACATAGTTGTTGACTTCCGTACAGTTGTTGTTGTTAGGCTCAAATTTGCTGTCTTCATCTTTATCTTTAATTAGGTTCGATGTCTCGACTAAAGAGAAATAAAATGGCATCTAATAGAAAATATCCTGCATTCAATCTTCACGATGCAAATTTGAATTTGTTGTTCTTTACAATGACAGTTTATTATGTCATACCAATATCAACATTTTGACTATATTTATGTAAATCAACGCAACAAATATTTTAAAATCTTAAGTCGTATTAAGTTACTACCAACTATTTTCATAAAATTCCTAACGTTATGTTATGTAAGAATTTGTTAGTCATACAAACAACCTGATACCTTCATTATTTTCTTCCTTAAATCTATATTTATTTTCACAAAACGGCACTTTGATCATAAACGATCGAGGCATATTTCCTGTATTTCCTTAAACATCACGCCTCTATAAAATATTAACTCCACACGTATTCCGTGGTTGTTTTCGGTGACTTCCACATCCGATGATGGGATGACTTCTTATACGGCGCTTTACTGGTGAAACAGTTAAATATTCATAAGGACCTATGGCGACACACCATACAGGACTAGGCGGTACAAATCGATGCTTTCTTTTAACTCATAACTATTATAATCATTCATGCCAAACGTGTTTGATTTGTTGCGTTCTGTGATATAAAAGTACCCACAAGAGAATGTGATTTATACATTCCAGTCATTGGTTTAAATAAACGTAGGTGTATTGGGAAATTATTGTTTAATCTGAGCATTGTTTGTGTATTTATTGAGCGCTGTATTGTCCCATGGAGAATTATGTTCATTTACTCTATGTTCGTATAAATAATTAAAACAGTAATTATTTTAGACAACATACTGTTTTCCTAATTATGTCAGCATTTCTTGCATTTTGTCAGGATGGTAGAATGACATCAAACAAATGCAAATAGTGTACTGGTATCGCATAATATTTTATTAAACGTTACATCATTCACTGGACAAATATGTATGACGATTTTCTTTGAGGTTATACAAATCTTTAGCAGTCGTTATGTCGAATAAATTAAAAGAGTTTCTTTATGTTTACATGCAATGGTAGAGAACCAAAGTATTCAACAAAACAAAACGGGTTTTAATGAACATAACTTTTGTGTGTATTATTGTACAATACAAGTTTAAAAATAAATAAATATGAAGCTCGTATTTGAAATAAAAACACGCAAGAAAAAACGTGCATGAATAGTATTCCTTTTTAGAACACTTAATTGTGAAAACAAATGCTTGTATTTGGCATTTTCCATAAATTGCATTGTGCCGTTCTTGTTTTTTTTTTCCTCCTGCTTGTCCATCTGACGTTTCACTGTGTGTATGAATGAATGCCATATCATGCACAATAAATGCATTATGTCGTTCCTAAATCAAACCTTATATTCGTACATTACGAAACAAAACGCCGTAAAATTCGTTATATCCGCTTGGGGTGCACATGCACGTCTTTATGCAATAACTCAGCTGTCGATAAGCATTCAAATGACATTAATAAAGTATTACAGACAGTATGGGTACTTAAATAGAGACAATTAAATATATGCGTTCTCAACGATAAATGAATGACACGCCGTCTATTTTACACATGCGTGTACACAAGTGTAATGCATGAATACTATTATTAAAAGCATGTATATGATATTATTTTTTTTAATTGATGTATAATATTCCTCTTATATATTTGTCCTTCTTTACTAAACTATTTTAGCTCTCTAGGTCCGTTAAATACGATAAATGCAATCAGGAGTATACGGACCTGTCACTAATTTCTTTAATGAGCCGCACTCGCTAAATATTGATCGAATGACGTCACTGCCGTGGGCTACACACAGCTTATTTGCAATGAGCGGTTTGCGCTTTATTGTATTTCGATGTTAACATTAACGATTGTTTGAAACTTAAACCTTATTTGTTATGAAGTGAATATTAAAAAAATATGTTAAATACAATCGCACATTTTATTCGAACCATTTTTTTAAAGTGAAAATATGTTCTGGATTAGAAATTATGTTGCGATTTATACACATTTTGTCCATGTATGTGTTGCTTAAATCCTTTATTAGACACTGGTTTGTCCACTTGATGCAAATCCTTTGGCCCAATGACATAATAGTGACCAGCCAGGTAGTCCTAAATTGTATATGCACCTTTACATTTAACTTCGGTCCCTGTACACTTTTGGCTTTCCTTTCTTAAATAATACATTACTAAACCATTACGCATTGGCTATATCATTAGACAGCTCTGTTCCAATTATATGTAACATTACACCGATTTGTTCACTGATTGTTAAAATTACATTAAACAAGATGAGCGATTTTGACCCATATATTTGACATTTGACATTGAAGGATGACCTTGACCTTTCACCACTCAAAATGTTCAGCTCCATGAGATTCACATGCATGCCAAATATCAAGTTGTTATGTTCAATATTGCAAAAGTTATGATTTTGACCCATATATTTTACCTTTGACCTTGAAGGATGACCTTGACCTTGACCTGTCACCACTCAAAAATGCAGCTCCATGAGATACACATGCATGCCAAAATTTTAAGTTGCTATCTTTAATATTGCAAAAGTTATGGCCAATGTTAAAGTTTGTGCAAACAAACAAACCAACAAACAAACCAACAAACAAACAGGGCAAAAAAATATGTCCCCCGGTATAGACTGTGGGACATAAAATATAAATTACATATTAAACAAGCAAAATACTCAATATGACTACGGTCTCGTTAATGGTCTGCTAGTTTTCGGTAAATATATAGTGCGGAACGTCTGAAGCTATACTACATTTTGAAAATCATGGATATAGATCAGTTAACGCGTTAGTTTTACTCTAAAGGAATTGGTTAAGGTGATTTCATGTATTGACATTCACAATCAACTATAGGAATAATTAGACTTCAGAAACTATCATGTGAGAAAGTCTTGTTAACATTATTGTCTCTTATTCGAGGCAAGGGACTCCTAGTATATACACCACATGGCATTACATTCAAAACAAGTGTAATATTAATAAAGCTGAGGTCCTTGTATGGGAACAGTATTTGTTAAACGTTGTTTGCAATATGCATTTACAAATGCAAGTGTAGTCAAAATCATGGCAATGATTGCTTGTCTCGTAGTTTTGCCTGCATTAATAATGCAAGTAAGTTTAAAGAATACAAAAACTGGTGCAATACCTATCTCGACATGATACACATCACGTCATATATCTAATTTGTTTAGATGTGGTTGTGGTTAGCTAAATTGTTAGTTGTTATTAGATTAACATTGCAGGAATTGCGACACTGGCAATGCACACTGAATATATTTATTTTCAACAAGTTACAATAAATAAGACGTGTGGCAGCACTATAAGCCAGACCCCCGTCGGGACGTCTGTATCAAACAATCTGAATCTGAATTAATTTCATATAATTAAGTCCCTGTGGGCATGTATCTCTATGATTAGCTACTTTGAATTCAGAAGCGATTTGTCCAAGATAACCATTCAAGCCAAGGGACTAAACAGTGGTCTGTGTTATAAATCTTCGGCACATTATTACAGAGGCAGATTATTACAATTTACGAAATATAAACGTTTCTGACATATTTTAAATGGCGTTTGTATTAACAGAACTGTGGCCTAGTACCCTGCTAAACATTGGACAAAATCTTCCATTTACAAGAACAACAAATACATGATAAAGCTCTTGGCTAATGAACAATTAATTTACCGGGACTTTTCCGACGTGCGCCTCATCAGTGTATTTGATCAAAGTACTGAAAGTACTGAAAGTACTTGTGGGGCAATTTTGCTCAAATTTTGTGGTCGTAAAAACACTATACACCGTGATGCCAACCAATCACCTTTGTTGAATAAAACAGATGGAATTAAGGAAGGGTGACAGACTGTCAACATTATATATGATTTAGCTATTGGGGTTAAGAGTTAATGCTGCTTTTTAAAACACGTCATTGTCGTACGTGCCAATTCATAACTGCGAAACGTTGACAGAACAGATTGTCCATAAAATAAATCCCTTTAATTCTCATGAAAATGAATACAATGAAGTTCAAATTCCAATAAAATCAGGCAAGATCAATATTGTTTGGACAACCCCTGAAATGCAAATACTAAATTAGGCAACAAATGAAGTCTATAAAGCATTTTTATAGTTTGGTTCTTGCAAACCAACGTATGAAACACTGGGATTATACATATAATTTGATTAGTGTAATGATATCTGCTTGGAAGATCAAGCCGGCATAAAAATAGTTAAAAATACACAGGCTTGTATGAGATATTAAGCTATCAACTATGCCCTTCTCTGAAGTTATAAAAATATGTCCTTTAAAAGAGAATTTCAGTTAGTCACAGCTAGATAGTTCACTTTAATATACAAGGGTTTTCCTGGCCACTTTGGGAAAAGAAGTCTGTTCCAATAGGGAATTTTTTATCGACAAAGTGGACCGACAAAGTGGACCGAATTGGGATTTTTATCAACAAATATTGGCAACTCAAACCTTTATTTTGAATAAACAGCATTTGTTTTAACTTGAATTAACAGTCTGTTTACACAAAACATTATTATGTTTAACACATTATTTGTTTATTATAATTAATGAAAATAACTATTAACTCGCCTGTTTATTTATCCAATTACGTTAAAATACTGCATTACAGTTTAATAGCTAAGTTAAGTTTTGCGAAATGATCACATTATTTCATCTAAGTGAATTTGAATGGCATATAACAATGTGAAGTTCACAACGCTTATCCGAATGTAACTACATGCATGGCGTATAATTAACTGCTTTGAAAGTGACAACCACAACATGTATTTCGTGTGTAAGGAAAAAGTTAAAAACTGGCATGAAAAGCACGGGCGAATTGTCATATAAAAACTTTGTAGCGCAGGGAACATTGAGATGTTTACTTTGACAATAAAAATGTAGCGCGTAGTAATTAAATTTTGCCGCCCATGTCGCGAACGCAGTTGATTTCTTAAAACGAAAAAAAACATAAATGCGCTGTATCGATTAAGTGTTGATAGTTCAGTATTGAACCGATACATATACGCGGCCGTTGGGTCGTTCGACATATTTGTTTATGGATGTGTTTGCGTAACATGGGATGTTGTTGTTGTGCATTTGACATACTTTCGTTTGGAGTGTCAGTGTATATAGTTAGTCGAATTCTGTGTTATTTTAGTTTTAGTCTAGCCTCTACTCAGAGAGCAGTAAACATAGCAGATGTTTTCTTACCGTTACGGGGCCTCCCGTCTGGAGGTTCCGCCCGTATCGTTAGTCTGACTTAAATGTTTTTTTTATTTAATGCGAAAAATCTTTTCTGCGCAATGTTGTATTTTAAGCAACAGCATTAGCAGTTCCTTTTATCGCACATCTTTGACATGTTTGGGTTAAGGATAAAATACTACAATGTATCGGGTTCGTTTATGTTTAAAAAAACAGTCTTGAGCTCGTCGCTAGGTTTTTGTTCATTTGCTAAAATGTTTTACATTTCGATAACTTAAATGATATGGAGGAGTTAAAAACCTCATTGCAAATGCCTTATCGGTCAGTAATGTTCAATTAATGGCGGACATTGGGTAACGCAGTTTTGGTGATAAGCTGATGATTTCCCCTGTGTACTACGTCGGCCTCAATAACATTCCAAGGAATTTGGTAATATCGTTTGAAATCGTAAGACAGATCTGTATGGCGGCAATACAATGATTGTGCAACTATTTGGCTGCAATACACATAATGTGTATCTTCATGCCTGCAATACACTGATTGTGTACCTTAATCTTCTTCTTCTTCTTCTTCTTCCAATACAGTACAGACACCTTTCGGCGTATACTCGTACTAGCGCATTGCGGTGCAAGATGTGTCTATGTACAGTTGAAGTGATTGAAAATAAAATAAGAAAAATAATTTAAAAAACCTATGTATAGTGCAGGTAAAAACACGCCATGTACTGTCTATCGAAGGGTCACTGGTAGCACTTCCATCTTGAAGCTGTCGATGGTTGCGCAGCTGACTACTGATTGGGGAAGGCTGTTCCAGAGGCGAATGGTGTCTGGGTAGAAGGATGTTTGATAGCACTGAGTTCTAGCAAATGGTACCAGATAGTGGAGTCCATTACCTCTTGCGGAGCTGATGGCAGTGAGGTTGGATGTAGGGACTTCAATGCAATGCAATGCACTGACTGTGTATCATTATGCCTGCAACACAGAACAGGATGTTTTTGACCTAAGCATATACAGCTCATCGTCCTTAACATACATATAATATTACAACATGCGTTTGAACTATATAAAAAATACATAATTTTCAATAACAATCAATATACATAGACAGGCAATAAAAAGGTTTTCGTGAGAAAGTCACATGGGCACACTGATTTTGTATCTTTGAGGCAGCAATACACTCCCTGTTCGTACCTATGTGGCTGTAATACACTGAGTGTGCATATATGTTGCTGCGAAACACTGATTTGTTATCTTCGTGGATGCTTTACACTGATTTTTTTTGCCAAAATTAATTAGGCAAGTATCTGTTTGGCTTTAATACATTGTGTTGTATTGTCCGAACCCCGCAATAGCAAAGTGTGGCCAGGCCGGGGATAAAACCAGGAATTTTATTCCAGCGCATGACCAATATTTTTGATTTGATTGATCAAACGGTCTTGAAAATAAGGAAGCTAAAACAAATCAGTGCAAAACCTCTCAATGGTGCAGTTTATTCTATTTTCGTGTTAATTCGCTCGTGGAAAATTACTGTATCATGTTATGGTTTTTAAACAATCAAGAATTGTCTTGTAATTAAATATAAATCATGCTGCACAAGTGAAATCGCTTGCAAGGATTTAATGATTGATATAACTCATAATTTTGCTTTGAAGTTGTGTTTTTTATTCAATATTTGTGCTTTAATTTTGCAGTTGATTTAATAAATCACTAAACTGGTTCTTTAACATGTATTATGGTCGTGTTCTTCTATAAAAATTTCTGATAAGGTGACCAATAATAACGTATCGTAAAACATAACTATAATCGAATATCGTTAAAATAACTGTAATCGAATATCGCTAAATATCACTGTAACCGAATATCGTAAAATATAACTGTAATCGGATATCGTAAAATATAACTGTAATTAAATATCGTAAAATATAACTGTAATCGAATATCGTAAAATATAACTGTAATCGAATATCGTAAAATATAAATGCAATCGAATATCGCAACATATAACTGTAGTCGAACATTGTTAAAAGGGGAAAGTTCAAGTCTTGTTTTATTGTATTACAAAAACAACAACATGAAATGCCAATAATTTAATTGTTTTAGTTTCAGCCTACGCTTGTTACACCTTAACACTTAGATCGATTCGTATATAGTATTTACGAACAGTCAATGCTAGTCTCGAGTAATTGATTGAGGTGTATATAAACAATTTGGAAATATGTTCAAACACCAAACTTAATTTAATACTTTATTTCATTAGTTTCAGGTCAATGTATTACAATTTATATTCGTGTATCTCGGTTTTGCATACGCATTGTCATAACACATATAATAACATGCGCTCTGAGATAATAACGTACATACCCTAATTTATATAAAACTTTAAAAACAGAAGGCGACGCTTCGCCAGACAATATACACTTTATCAGTTCTAAACACTAAGTATTAACCATTGAATTTGATAAAGCTAAATACTTTCAATAGATTTCTTCTTCTATTCTATGAACTTAATCGCGTGTGTAATATCGCAATATATTCAATATATCATAAATCGAAGAGTTTGTTTCTGATTAACACGTATTCTAATGAATGTTTGGATGTCGAGATTTGATCGTACTTGAAATTCTAATAAATACCCTATGACGGTTATATGGTTTTTTTTCATTGCATACAGCTATTGCTATTCACAGCGAGGCTAGGATCATCCGACTTGAAAGTCCTCACAATATTATTATGTCCACTGTATATGAATGCCGTAAATACCGTTTAATTTGAATCGAGGTTTTATTCAATATGTGACTTAAGTCTCGTGAGGAAACGAGAACAAATTATGTCAATTTATGTAATAAAATGACACAGACTGGCAATACTAGTTTACCTCGAGCACTTCTTAATCAGGTCTAAAAGTTGTGTTTGCACTTTATTTAAAAAACTATTAATAAAAAAAAAGAATATAGTTTACATAAAGCATCAATACAAATATATTATACGTATATTGTTTTTGTATCTTTTTTTAAGTCTTGCTGCCCAGTTTTAATTTAAACAAACGATATGCTCTTTGTGATTACTGAATCTATGGTTAAAGAAAATGGTTTAAATCCGCCATTTTACTTTCCTCATGTTTTTTTCTGCTTACTCATTTAAAAACGGAATTTCACATTTGTCGCTGTTGAATAGTTAATAAATGATATAGTCATTTCGTTCATTGCCGTGTCTTCTTTATTTACAGACATTCTTTGTTCATATGCATCAAAGGTTTTAGCTCTTTATGGAAACTTTAATTCTGATTTTGTTAGAACAATATTAATAATTGATAGTAAACTGTAATGACTCGTATATTGTCACGTTGACATGTGAAGAAATCGATATGAACCAATAGATGGAAAGAAAAATCACCTGCCGCAGATGAATCGTTAATGGAACAGGTTCGACGATCAAGCCCTGGTTTAAATGAATAATATATATGTTATATATACCACAGGGTTTGTTCTTATATATAAATCAGTGTCAATGTAATTTGAATAAGCATACCACAACATAACAAAGGCTGTTCTTTTTCCCACAAGGACAAAAAACATATCCTTTCTAAATGCTTAATTGAAGAGTTATGATTATACAATTTCGTAAATAAATCCGTACGTTTAATAAGTTCTTGTCAGTAAACAATTACTTTTTCCTTACGTTGATGCACTGTTTATAAGATACTGAAAAATGTATTAAGAATACTCTGCATTAACCTGTAATGCCAAACGTTGTTATGGTAGCACTATGTAGTACACATTACGAGTAGCAGACGTAACGTATATTATGTTTGCATTTGGTTAAAATAAATTACTGCTGTTCTTTATATTACAGACACAAATCACATGTCAAAACACCATAGTTCTTTTCAAATACAATGATTATTACAACCCGATATTCTTCTAATAAATTATATTTAACATTTATGTCAACTTAATTGTAAAAAAAACTTATTTTACCACAATAATATGTATCTAAAATATGTATTTGAACACTTTACGACAAACATTTAGTGCGTAACGTTATAAGATAAGCTATATTTATGTAAAATGAACACACAAAACTGTTTCATATCAAACCACACACAATGTTAGGCAACAAAATATATCTGGTGACCTTAGGTAGGAAAAAAAATATTTTGAAGAAAAAACGTCCATTTTAAAAAGGACTG
Source organism: Dreissena rostriformis (assembly GCA_007657795.1). NCBI lineage: Eukaryota > Metazoa > Mollusca > Bivalvia > Myida > Dreissenidae > Dreissena > Dreissena rostriformis. The sequence continues at coordinate 91,608 of VMBQ01002376.1, forward strand.
CTCAGCCGTACGCATCGATATTTCTTCTTGCAACGGTATATAATGGTATCATATACATGCAAGCAGTTTCTGTTACAATGTAATTTTACTACATAATTTACCTTTAAAACAAATATATTAACGTAAGAATACGTTATTGAAAAATAAATCTCGTGACCCCCGCATCTTCTGATTCGGGAGGAATATAATGATTGGTCCAATAGTCCGTCCGTTCTTCTGGATGTCGCAACAAGCTTTCCAAAAAATGACACTATTGGTTATCATTAATAATTCTTTTTAATAATTGTAATACCTGCACTGATGTTGTATATGACATTTGGTGTTACATTATCATGATGTTGGCATTGACCTATTTTGGCGCGTTTCGTCTTACATCAATAGTGCTTCAAAAACAGCTATTTTGTTTTCGTCTATTAATACTAATAACTTACATACATTGTCTGACCTTATTTTGACCTTGCTATTGGCCTGATTGTGTGGCTTGACTAACTCAGAACGTTCTTAGTTTTTGGTAACCCGAACGTTATGCGTTTTGTCTATCATCAATACTGTCTGTTAAACAGCTTGTATTCATCTATATTATCTATGAAAGTTCGCAACACTCCAAGATCGCCAGACCTCATGTCGACACAGACTTTAACCTACTTTTGGACTGAGACTAATTTCTGTTCAAATTCGCATAACATTAACACCACTAATTAAAAAGCTAAAAACAAATCAATTCAGCACTCTGCAGATTCACATCACTTCAACTATTTTGTTACCTTGAAATTGAACTCATTTTTTACTGAGACTAAATTAAATGGACCAATGAAACAAATCGCACAAGGCTTTCACTGGTGAAAACATCGTTTATTGAAGAAGCATCTTGTTTTGTTAAGTTTACTTTTGCGTTCTTTTCTGTGTGTTTCTCATGATATTGTATGTTTATTTTTAGCCACCTAATTTGTTTTGTGACAAATCGACGTGTATATCAAAACCATCCGCATTTCAACACAACGTGTGGTCGTTTTCATCACCGAACGAAAAATGATTTTGAATGTTCTCAAAAAGGTATAGTACCGAGGATTAAAACGCCATTAAACCTGTTCAGTAGCAATTAGACAACAAAACTGCTATTGTGAAGTAAATTGTACATTTAAAAGGGAGCGATTTATTGTCATATAGCACATTTTTAACGCAACGTATATGTCGGCTTAATTGCTTCCTAGGCAATATAACTATTTGCTCTAAATTGTATTGTATATGTTCGCGCGCGCACGTTTGAGCGTTTGCGTGCTTTTGCGTTCGTGTGTATGCGTGTGTGCGTTCGTGCGTGCGTGCGTATGTGCATGTGTGTGTGCGTGGGTTCGTGCATTTGTGTCGAGTTTTTACGATGTAATTAATTCGGTATGTTTTCTTTTGTTTGGATGCTTTTTAGTTGTCCATGCAATGGCTTTACATACCCAAAGTCTATATACATTTAATCAAACTCTAAAATTAAGCCACCATGTGTAACTACTATCTCTATGTTTCTTATCTTAAACATTTCGCATGTTTTGATATCCTACCTATTTTTTTTACCGACCACTCGTTACATGTTGGTGAAATGCCGCTTTCGATGTAAAATATTTAACAATGCTTGTTTCTGACATAGTGTGTGTGTGTGTGTTGGTGGGTTTGAAGGGTATTAACATGACATGACATGTTTGTATCCGCCTGAACGACAACACGCTAGGTAAATATTTCATACTTTCGCCCATCGTGTTTGTGTGTTGATGCCACTGATTTATGAATTTGTCGCAATTGTGTGATTTATGTTTTAACACGTGGACATGCTAAACCAACAGATGTAGGCGCTGATACGAAAATTATGGCATTCAACGTTCTTTCATTCTGTCGAATTTGCCGATTTGAAAGTCGGCAAAACACAGCAAAAAGTATTGCATCCGTTGAATTATTAAATTGTATAAATTTATAATACAATGCGAAAACTAATAATTACGAAGTGCATACAATAACAAAGAAGAGCAAGTGCACATGTCATAACTTTATAAATTAAAAGCGATTGAATATTGTTTTATATTCCTTCTCTTTTATCAATTGTAAACATTTATGCACATTTCCGTGCATGATACATTCAGTTGTCGATGGGTTTGTTCACAATGCTAAACATTGACACATATAAACCCAATCATACATTTGAAAATTTATGTGTATAAATAATATGTATCATTTAAAATACAGATATCTAATTCCAACAATAAACAATTATTTGACATGTACCAACACCACATTAGCAAACCCTAATGGCATCAAAAGTTCAGACAATAAGATAATAAAAAGGACATATTTATATTTCTCTCTTTGTGAAAACTACTTACACATTCTTAAATATTAATATGGTAAAGCGCAACGGCCGATTAATACCCCGAGGACAATTTAATGGCTAGCTTTAACATGCTTTATGATTATCGATTAATGTATTTTCCTGAAACACGCTAACACGTTACCACTGCAAGGTGTAAACATTGTTTTACATAGATCAGAGAAGCAGACATTATCATAGACGCCAATCAGCGATATCAACATTTTCAACATTTTGCAACAGCTAATATTTAACTTTGATTGAAACATCAGCGTGTCAGTAATAAGTGCGCTTGTTCAATTTACGATGATGTTTTGATGTAGTTTATACTAAGGCAAGCTACATATAGTTCAATTATGTATAAGCTTTGACATCCAGCAATTCAATTTAAGCAGCCAACAATAATGGCCGGTCACTGCAATAGGTTTGTCATGACCATTTTACGACAGAAATGACTCTGATTGCGAATGGAAGTACTAGTTCGCTGGCAATACATGTATTTGGTTTTTCTTAAACCAAATTACAAGAATACAGTTCTTTAACTTCCTTAGCGACATAGTAGCATTTTAGAAACCTGTTTTCCTATACAAATTAGTATATGTATAAGGCACGAAAAGGACAAAGAAGGCACACACATACTTTAGGGAATTTTTAGTAAAAAAAGAGATTAATATAAATGAGCATTTCTTGTTCATAAATGACATATTTTGAGTAAATGAATCTTATACTAACTTAATATCTGCGTCCACACAAACATGATATCCGACCTCATAGATTATGAATCTAATTCAAAATGTTAAATCGGGTTTCTGAGGAGGAGTTATACTATTAAGAGGTATCCTGACCGATAACCATACTGGATAGTGTTTATGCTTTTTTCCTAAACCGACCACCAAATGTGAGTACATTTAAATTTTAATGGATTCGCCGTTTGTTTAGACCATGCAATCATGTAGACCGAGAAACCAGTTAATTATTGATATAAATTAAAATAATTACGAACTAAATGTCAAACAATGGTTGGTTACACTTTAATAGAAGGGATTGAACCATTGGGCGATTTTGCACTGATTTGTATTTTATTGCATTTTTTGAAAACTGTTTGATTGAGAAAAAATAATAGGACTACACATTCCAGGCATGCGTGTTCTATCCCCGGCCCGGCTACATTTCTTGCGAGGGGATTGTACATGTATCGCGATTGGTCACTGCCGTCAATAAAAGGACATTGTATTCATGATCGACATGAATAAAATATTTTCTAAATGTCATGTCATGCAGCGTTGAACCTCAAACTTCCTCATATAGGCTGCTATTGGAGATTAACGTCATCATGAACAACACATTTTGAAATCTGAAACAATCCATTTAATTCTTGGTTTTAATAATTCGTTATATTTCAAATAGTACTATTTTATATGTACACTTTAACAGATTAGTATTAACCATATCGGATTCACAGTCGGTTTATTGTGGACATAATTTTTGGGGCTTTGAATAATGTGATCCGAGCGTCAGCATTTTCCATAGCGTCTTTATATAGATAATTAACATAAGGGGATAACAATGCCGTTCAAAAAAAAAACATAACACAAAATAAACAAACTTGACATAAAGAAGTTCCTTCCCCTGAATGGCCTTGAAATCGAACGAAATACGTTTTTTTTCATGGTGTTAAAGCATTCGCGGTGCGTGAACACATTCTTTAAACTTCTGAATTATTCAGAAGGTACGCTTTTTCGAAATTGTGATATATTTAAAATCATCATCAAGGTACAATCACAGTATTGGAGAAAATTAAATCGTAACTAGCCTACTGATTCGGAAATGTATTCCCGTGTTCCGAATGGCGGCCAGAGCTCATGTTATTTAGACAATATACACAAATATAAGTGTACTGCTAAAATTACATTGTTCTGCGATAACAACATGTAACATCCCGCGACAGCAACCGAATCAAATAGTAAAGGATCGAGCCAGCACAAACAACAAAATCAAGTAAGTACAATGATCAAAGGCTGCGGACAAGCATACACTGTCGGGTAATTAAGTAACTGTTTTCAACTCATGTAAACTCGTCATGTTGACCCTCAACGATTGTACGCATTGGATCGCATACTTGTTCATATATGTGATCACATATCGAAACAAATGAAGTTATCAACAGCGTTTTTGAAATGTGGACGCATGGGAATGCCTACGCATCAAGGTCTTAAGATCACAGGCAATATGCACCAATAATTAGTTCCCAACATTAATAAATCATCTTGCTGTTAAATAGAATTGGTTTTCTGAAGAATATGTTTATTTAATATTCAAAATCACAACGTTAACTAGTTTCTGTTTACAGAGATCACTGGAGCGCTGTGACATTCTCTTGGTCCGCGCAAGTTTATCCGAGTATAATATAATGTTATAAATATTCAGCATACCATAAGGCAAAATACATACGGATTTTTTTTTTTTATATCTGTACAGTTTTGCCACAAAGTGTTATCAATAGCAATAAACGTCTGGCATAATAAAATCGTATATGCCATGGTACAATTTATAACGTTTCTTTCAAAGTATATGTAATTAACAATAATATTACTTTTATAAATATAAAGTTTATACAGTGCACAGTAAAAGTATGCTGTTTGCATGCTTTACCATTCCAATATTAAATGAAAATGCTTTCATTTTAAGGTTTGAATAAGTATACTAAAAATAGATGTTTAAGTATTTGCCTCATTGTTACATAAGTTATATTATCTTGTGATGCTGCTATATTGGATGTAACAATGCGGTATTTTTCAAATGGGAAATTAACTAGTTATGTAATTATGCGAAAATCTCGACATCCTAACATCGGTTATGATAATTGTTAATAAGGAAGCAAAAATTGTATCAAATGTATAATTTGTAGAATATTTGGTGGAACCACAATCGAGGTTTACAGAATAAATGTAGTTTAATTAATCTTCTTAACATAATTGAGTTGATCAAATTCATCAGTTCCGCATAAAAGAAAAGCATTGAGACTAGACGTGTATCCCGATGTGTATGTTTAGCGCTGTAACGATATGTTGAAATATGAATGAGCCTCGCTCTGTGAAAAGGGGGTTTAATGCATGTGCGTAAACTGTTGTCCAAGATTAGCCAGTGCAGTCCGCACAATTGTGTTTAATATATAGTTACTTTTTTGGTTCGATTAATTTTGGATTCCACGTTATTTACCTAAATGTACCTTTGGAATATTCCGGTACGCGACAATTTGTTCAACTGTTGTTTTTTGTAACTTTAAGTGAAATTGCCATATGCAATATAATTGTTTGATGGCATTTATTGCACATGCAAATTATGATCCTTTGCATGTGTTTTAAAAACTTTCAAAAATACATCTACTATGTGATTAGGTTTGTCTTAAACCAAGTTAAAAAAACCCCACCTTAGTCAAATACATCTTAAAGATGAGCACAACAGATAATATCTTATTATTATATACTGTTTCACACTTGAAATATGTATTGATTCATTTAACAAGTATATGTGCGATGTAAAGGGACTATGTAAAATATATATGTAGTATTAAACTAATTATGTTTGTTGTATTGCGTGATATAATTTCTTGGTTTAGTTCTAATAGCAAGGTATGTTTGTTTTCATGTTTTTATTAAATTTGCTTGCTGATCATTTTTTGTTTGTAAGCTGAGCGCAGGAACATCAGTATAAGTAGTAAAATCGTTATGAATGGAATGTTCATAATGTGCAAAATAGGCAGTCTTGCATAGTATACCCTCATTCTAAACCAAAGTGTCAAGGGAATGTGACACATATGTTAATAATGTAAGATAAAACGCAACATATTCTAACAACATAACAAAACTATGTCTGAACACTCAATCTGAATCTGAATTAATTTCAAATAATTAATAGCCTTGCGTCTATGGTTTATCTGCGCATCTTTTTTGAATTCTTAAGTGATTTGTCCTATCAGATAATCTTGTTTTGGAGCGGTGTCTGTAGACCGATGTTGGGGAAACCATTGTCATATTAGTTCAGTCTTATAAACATATACTGTTGATGTGGGTATATAAATGCTGTCTATGTATACATATTTAATTTCATATGTATCAAACAATCATAATCATAATTAATGTTAACTAATAAGGTCCATATGGGCATACTTCTCTCGGATTACCTACTTGAAATTCAGAATTGATTTGTTCTATATGATCATTTAAGAAGCCACGTGACTGACGCAGTTGTTATATTTATATTCTACTGTCACAATGTTTTAATGACAGATTATCATTTACAAAATATATTGTTTTCCTTCATCTATGTGAGTTGGTTTATTGGTTTCAAATCATTTTTATGATGAATGTTGTATTGTGTGGATGTTCGTTCCTGTATTGAACACTCAAATTGTCATTTTTCTAAATAGAATATTTTCGGATAAGTTTTCTGTCAGGATAATGTATCTGATATTCATTTCTCTTATGTTTCATTCTTCCGTCGATTTCTTCCATCCTTCTTAAAACCAATTCGAAATGTGAGAAAAATATTATCAAACCAATAAAAAAGTTGAGACAAGAAACGAAAACATGCACGCACGTGAATAATGAATGCTCTCTACTCATATTTGAATCCGCGTTCATGCATTAAAACATTTAATTGCATTTCATATGTTGCTTGTTTATTATCAACGTTGTTTTTGTAAAATCTTTCTCAATAAACTATTGTTTTTTTTTTGTATTAGACGAAGAAGCAATTACTTTATATTAGACCCAATCTGTGTCATATACGCTTTATATTTAATCCATCCTCTTACTTATGTTGTCAATGGAATCGGACACAGATGAAAGTGATCAAGATATAACAAGTTACACCACCGTGTAACCACAATGTATGGATATGTTACCCGAAACTGAATTGAGATAAAATAATTAAGTACCTTGTTGCATTTGTACATTAACTTGGAATTTGAAGTGATTTGTCCTAACATATTATACTTTTTAAAGCCCCATAGCTTAAGCAGTGGTACCGCTATAAGGGATAACATTAAATATTCGATTATAGCATTGATAAAATATTTGCTTTGATTGTTAAACAGTTGAATTACGCTCGGTCAGATACATTTAAAATTAATTAGCTTTGATTGATTCCATATAAAGTATGTATACATTGTTATATGGTACCTTGTTTGGTATCATATTCTTTTTACGCACTTTTACAATGTGTGAATCAAGGCGTAATCGTACCCAACATGAATGCGAATAAACATTTTAATATACTTTAGAAAGTGAATATTATAAAACAAGGTGTTTTGCTTTTTGATATATGTAACTGATCGAAATTACTTTATTATCGTTTGTGTACATAACATGGTCATGTATCGCAGCTCTGACAGTTTAATTACAATGTTATATTCATAGATGGTTTGCATTAATGTGTTGGTTATTTGACATGTAATGTGCATAGTATTCTTCGTACTTAAACACTCTTGTTAATTGTCAGAAACAGTTTATAATCAACTTGAGATGGTTGATATGGACACTAACGGAAAACGTTTGCATTGAAACTATCATCAAATTGTAATTCATGTACATGTATATTGCGTAATATGTCATGATTACCACATATTCCGCATCTTTTTCTCAGTTCAGAATATCGGCAGCTATACACGTGTAAATACATGTTTCTGGGTGCAGAACTGTCAGAACTGCCTACAGTTTGGCAACCTTAAAATCACTTGCGATATAAACAGAGACTTGTCACCACTGTGTTTATTGAAACTTAAAAACAATCAAAGCGCTTATGGTCGACTTTCTTAGTAATGTTATATGCAATCAACATGTGGTTGATGAAAAACAGTTTGAAATTGCCAATGAAACGTATACAAATAGGGGGCTTAAAGACTCAAATCAAAGTATTTGTATGTGTATGCACACTTGTTGTGCATCAAATGTTTAAAACGTTTTCAATGGGGATGACTCTTGACATATGTCTGGGTCTTGATTCAATTGCTATTTTATTTGCCAATGATCTATTAAAAATAATACTACTGTGTTGAAGATTACATTGTTTATACGTCCTTAAGATATAACTGTAGAGTTGATATATGGCTTCTTGAATGGCATAGTACAAACATGCTTTTTGTTCTATCAAAAACAATCTGGACATACTTTATTGTATTAATAAGTTTTAATACGATGTACAATTAACATAAATTTATACAGCTTGTGTGTGTCATACGCTATAATCTGGGGTACTGTATAGCCTAGGTCAACTTAAAATCACATAACACTAACACGACCGTAACTGGACCATATTCGCCAATAAATTCTTTGACATCAGAATAAAGAATATACTTAGAACCAATACAAAATACGTGAAGCGTTTGCATATATACAGGCTCTCGCTTGTGATAATGTCATCAACACAATGTTCTACATAACGAATGATGTAGATAAAGGTGGTAAATGCCAATTTTGACTCAAACTTTTAAGCTATTCGAGAATTGTTCAATTTAAATAATAGGCTTTATTCTTAGACTAAGTCTAAGATTTGTTTGGCGAATATGGGCTCAGTTGTAATATTTTAAAGCGTAGATCGATAATTAAAAAAATAATGTGGTATAATAATTATATTATTAAAAACATATATATGAATAAAATTAAATGAAAAATTGGTTTACAAAATTGACAAATAAACGCCGGCGATGACGTTACTCGAGAGATAGATACAAGGACACGTGATATAATTCTGAATAACGTTGTTACAAGCTAAACAAGAGAAAACACGTCTTAAAGTCATTCCGACAAATGCTTTAACATCTATCAAAGAAAATTGAGGAAAAAAAAAACATTAGCTTTGGAAACTAATAATTTCTTCTCTATATTAATATATTTCTCAATTATTCATTTATCATAATCTCAAAGAAAGCAGTACGATTTGTATCACAAATTAATACATTGCATATACAGATGTCATGATAAAAGGTTCAGTAAGATTATACATTGTATTATGTTTATACGCATTTATCTACTGAAAGTATTTCTGGCGTTCGTACCTATATTAAGAAGTCTGGAAAACTAACTTCAAACAATATATCAATCAAATTATTTAATTCACAAACTTGTCCTCGTTCTGAACATTATGTTAGTGACTTGTCGTTCGCTTAAGCGCGAAATTAACACACGCTCCGAAATGGATGAAGAAATTTAAATGAAATGTAAGAGTTTGTATGCTTTTTGAAATCGCGATCAGTGTATCAATGGTAAATCCAGTTGACTGGAAAGTGTTGAGACGGCGAAAGAAGTGGGTTAAAAGCTAAGGACACAATTAATAATTTATCTGATAACACATTTTACAAACTGTTTTAGTAACACACATATAGAGACCAGAAGACTGGTAGAGAAAAACAAGAGGCCCATGAGGGCCTGAATCGCTCTACTGGCTGGAATGTCAATGGAATGGAAAGTCAACATGCAAGGGAATACTGAAAACACAAATCCTTTCATCCTTGCCAAATGAATTATCAGATGGCTTATATTTTATTTAATTTTAAATTAATAATTGCAACCAATTAAACAACCTACTTAAACGCCTCGGACCAATACAAATTCAAGGGGAGATAATTCTGGACTTTTTACTCTGATGTTACCCATTTTCAATAGGGTGCGAGTCCTCATTAATATAAAGACACTGAACAAGTTTGAAAAGAATCAGATGAAAACTGTGGAGTTTATCGCGTAAACAAGAAAAAGTCTTACGCACGCACCGACGCACGCACGGACGGACGGTCTAATGTAACCCATTTTCAATAGGGTTCGAGTCCTCATTAATATAAAGACACTGAACAAGTTTGAAAAGAATCGGATGAAAACTGTGGAGTTTATCGCGTAAACAAGAAAAAGTCTAACGCACGCACGCACGGACGGACAGTCTGATGTAACCCATTTTCAATAGGGTTCGAGTCCTCATTAATATAAAGACACTGAACAAGTTTGAAAAGAATCGGATGAAAACTGTGGAGTTCATCGCGTAAACAAGAAAAAGTCTAACGGACGCACGCATGGACGGTCTGATGTAACCCATTTTCAAAAGGGTTCGAGTCCTCATTAATATTAAGACACTGAACAAGTTTGAAAAGAATCGGATGAAAACTGTGGAGTTTATCGCGTAAACAAGAAAAAGTCTAACGCACGCACGGACGCACGCAGGGACGGCAGACGGACGGTCTGATGTAACCCATTTTCAATAGGGTTCGAGTCCTCATGAATATAAAGACACTGAACAAGTTTGAAAAGAATCGGATGAAAACTGTGGAGTTTATCGCGTAAACAAGAAAAAGTCTAACGCACGCACGGACGCACGCAGGGACGGCAGACGGACGGTCTGATGTAACCCATTTTCAATAGGGTTCGAGTCCTCATGAATATAAAGACACTGAACAAGTTTGAAAAGAATCGGATGAAAACTGTGGAGTTTATCGCGTAAACAAGAAAAAGTCTAACGCACGCACGGACGCACGCAGGGACGGCAGACGGACGGTCTGATGTAACCCATTTTCAATAGGGTTCGAGTCCTCATGAATATAAAGACACTGAACAAGTTTGAAAAGAATCGGATGAAAACTGTGGAGTTTATCGCGTAAACAAGAAAAAGTCTAACGCACGCACGGACGCACGCAGGGACGGCAGACGGACGGTCTGATGTAACCCATTTTCAATAGGGTTCGAGTCCTCATGAATATAAAGACACTGAACAAGTTTGAAAAGAATCGGATGAAAACTGTGGAGTTTATCGCGTAAACAAGAAAAAGTCTAACGCATGCACGGACGCACGCAGGGACGGCAGACGGACGGTCTGATGTAACCCATTTTCAATAGGGTTCGAGTCCTCATGAATATAAAGACACTGAACAAGTTTGAAAAGAATCGGATGAAAACTGTGGAGTTTATCGCGTAAACAAGAAAAAGTCTAACGCACGCACGGACGCACGCACGGACGGCAGACGGACGGTCTGATGTAACCCATTTTCAATAGGGTTCGAGTCCTCATGAATATAAAGACACTGAACAAGTTTGAAAAGAATCGGATGAAAACTGTGGAGTTTATCGCGTAAACAAGAAAAAGTCTAACGCACGCACGGACGCACGCACGGACGGCAGACGGACGGTCTGATGTAACCCATTTTCAATAGGGTTCGAGTCCTCATGAATATAAAGACACTGAACAAGTTTGAAAAGAATCGGATGAAAACTGTGGAGTTTATCGCGTAAACAAGAAAAAGTCTAACGCACGCACGGACGCACGCAGGGACGGCAGACGGACGGTCTGATGTAACCCATTTTCAATAGGGTTCGAGTCCTCATGAATATAAAGACACTGAACAAGTTTGAAAAGAATCGGATGAAAACTGTGGAGTTTATCGCGTAAACAAGAAAAAGTCTAACGCACGCACGGACGCACGCACGGACGGCAGACGGACGGTCTGATGTAACCCATTTTCAATAGGGTTCGAGTCCTCATGAATATAAAGACACTGAACAAGTTTGAAAAGAATCGGATGAAAACTGTGGAGTTTATCGCGTAAACAAGAAAAAGTCTAACGCACGCACGGACGCACGCACGGACGGCAGACGGACGGTCTGATGTAACCCATTTTCAATAGGGTTCGAGTCCTCATGAATATAAAGACACTGAACAAGTTTGAAAAGAATCGGATGAAAACTGTGGAGTTTATCGCGTAAACAAGAAAAAGTCTAACGCACGCACGGACGCACGCACGGACGGCAGACGGACGGTCTGATGTAACCCATTTTCAATAGGGTTTGAGTCCTCATGAATATAAAGACACTGAACAAGTTTGAAAAGAATCGGATGAAAACTGTGGAGTTTATCGCGTAAACAAGAAAAAGTCTAACGCATGCACGGACGCACGCAGGGACGGCAGACGGACGGTCTGATGTAACCCATTTTCAATAGGGTTCGAGTCCTCATGAATATAAAGACACTGAACAAGTTTGAAAAGAATCGGATGAAAACTGTGGAGTTTATCGCGTAAACAAGAAAAAGTCTAACGCACGCACGGACGCACGCACGGACGGCAGACGGACGGTCTGATGTAACCCATTTTCAATAGGGTTTGAGTCCTCATGAATATAAAGACACTGAACAAGTTTGAAAAGAATCGGATGAAAACTGTGGAGTTTATCGCGTAAACAAGAAAAAGTCTAACGCATGCACGGACGCACGCAGGGACGGCAGACGGACGGTCTGATGTAACCCATTTTCAATAGGGTTCGAGTCCTCATGAATATAAAGACACTGAACAAGTTTGAAAAGAATCGGATGAAAACTGTGGAGTTTATCGCGTAAACAAGAAAAAGTCTAACGCACGCACGGACGCACGCACGGACGGCAGACGGACGGTCTGATGTAACCCATTTTCAATAGGGTTTGAGTCCTCATGAATATAAAGACACTGAACAAGTTTGAAAAGAATCGGATGAAAACTGTGGAGTTTATCGCGTAAACAAGAAAAAGTCTAACGCACGCACGGACGCACGCACGGACGGCAGACGGACGGTCTGATGTAACCCATTTTCAATAGGGTTTGAGTCCTCATGAATATAAAGACACTGAACAAGTTTGAAAAGAATCGGATGAAAACTGTGGAGTTTATCGCGTAAACAAGAAAAAGTCTAACGCACGCACGGACGCACGCACGGACGGCAGACGGACGGTCTGATGTAACCCATTTTCAATAGGGTTCGAGTCCTCATGAATATAAAGACACTGAACAAGTTTGAAAAGAATCGGATGAAAACTGTGGAGTTTATCGCGTAAACAAGAAAAAGTCTAACGCACGCACGGACGCACGCACGGACGGCAGACGGACGGTCTGATGTAACCCATTTTCAATAGGGTTTGAGTCCTCATGAATATAAAGACACTGAACAAGTTTGAAAAGAATCGGATGAAAACTGTGGAGTTTATCGCGTAAACAAGAAAAAGTCTAACGCATGCACGGACGCACGCAGGGACGGCAGACGGACGGTCTGATGTAACCCATTTTCAATAGGGTTCGAGTCCTCATGAATATAAAGACACTGAACAAGTTTGAAAAGAATCGGATGAAAACTGTGGAGTTTATCGCGTAAACAAGAAAAAGTCTAACGCACGCACGGACGCACGCACGGACGGCAGACGGACGGTCTGATGTAACCCATTTTCAATAGGGTTTGAGTCCTCATGAATATAAAGACACTGAACAAGTTTGAAAAGAATCGGATGAAAACTGTGGAGTTTATCGCGTAAACAAGAAAAAGTCTAACGCATGCACGGACGCACGCAGGGACGGCAGACGGACGGTCTGATGTAACCCATTTTCAATAGGGTTCGAGTCCTCATGAATATAAAGACACTGAACAAGTTTGAAAAGAATCGGATGAAAACTGTGGAGTTTATCGCGTAAACAAGAAAAAGTCTAACGCACGCACGGACGCACGCACGGACGGCAGACGGACGGTCTGATGTAACCCATTTTCAATAGGGTTTGAGTCCTCATGAATATAAAGACACTGAACAAGTTTGAAAAGAATCGGATGAAAACTGTGGAGTTTATCGCGTAAACAAGAAAAAGTCTAACGCACGCACGGACGCACGCACGGACGGCAGACGGACGGTCTGATGTAACCCATTTTCAATAGGGTTTGAGTCCTCATGAATATAAAGACACTGAACAAGTTTGAAAAGAATCGGATGAAAACTGTGGAGTTTATCGCGTAAACAAGAAAAAGTCTAACGCATGCACGGACGCACGCAGGGACGGCAGACGGACGGTCTGATGTAACCCATTTTCAATAGGGTTTGAGTCCTCATGAATATAAAGACACTGAACAAGTTTGAAAAGAATCGGATGAAAACTGTGGATTTTATCGCGTAAACAAGAAAAAGTCTAACGGACGCACGCACACACACACGGACGGACGGACGGACGACGGAAACCACACCATGACATAAGCTCTTCCGGCCTTCGGCCAGTAGAGCTAAAAAATCAAGTTAACATCAATTTATAGTGCCTAATGATTAAAATAGCATATTATGTATTTTGTATTACAAACGGATAGCCAGTTCTTTTGAAACAACGGTTATTCCCAAGAGCTAGATAACAAAACAAATTCAAACATCATATTAAATATGGATTCGACGATGTTATATATTATTTCACCCACCACACTTATTCGTTCGCAGTTCACTGCATGCACATGTACATACAATTGTCATCGTATTCACCCGATTTCCTTTTTTCCCAAAATGTGCATATGTGTGAAAACAAGAAATGCATTTCCGAATACAGTCATGGCAGAAGACAAACTGCGCCTGAAAAACAAAAGTAGTGAACAACTTAGGTATTAAATATTAGATATTTAATACAAGTAAATCAAAAAGAGATTTTGAAGTTTTGACAACTCTTTATATTCTTAAATCAATCAATCTGAGAGTTAATTAGGGAAATAATGAAGGATTTACTATTTTATCATAACTACTCATGGAATGAATTAGTGAGTATTTATCAAATTATGTAAAATACATTAATATACGAGCATTTTCTATTTATTCGTGTAAATTTTTCGCAATTTCTACCAAATATCGAATGCTGTTATACAATCTAATTATACTAATATTAACAATGTTTCGTGTACATAACTTATCTTATAGCCTAACATGAGTAATGCGTCTACTTGGTTTAAATAAAACTTGCGTTAAATAAAAGCAATAACATCAGGAAACAAATATGTGAACAAATTGAATTACGTTGGGAACTAATAAGATTATATCTGTCAGTTAGAAACTAGCATTCAAACTTGAAGTTATACGTCACCTTGAATATATTGAAGAACATATCGAATATGATGCCATCTAAATATTGTTGGAAGCCATCACCATTTGTTCGCAGCCAATTGTGAGAGAGTGAATCAAAGCACGATGAAGGTACTCATATTGCTCCTATAGAGAGCGAGAAATGTAAAAAAGCAGCGCAATAGAATTACTTCGGAATGGGCTGGGCTTGAATGTGGAAACATTTCATACTCATTGGGTACAAACAAACGTGACACATTTCATTTTATATGTCAAACTTATCTGCCGCATCAGCCGTTATTATTTGATTGCAACTATCATTGTTGAATAACATGGACCAGCTTTGTTTGCACCGGGGGATTACATTGGCTTATCTAACATAGTTGAGATCCGGATAAAAACCATTGTCTTTCCAGTACAAGTAATGCATTATTCGTTAACTCTGCGTGATACAGGGTATGTATTTCATATAATGATGTGGTGGTGTGTGGTGTGGTGTGATGTGGTATTGTATGGTGTGGTGTGGTGTGGTGTGGTGTGGTGAGGTGTCGTGAGATGCAATTAAGAATTAAGGTAAAACCATGACTTAACTTATCTAAAATTTATTAAATAACGTAATCTTGTTTCTTTTTTGATGTTATTTAACTTTTACTGACTTAATCGGAACCGCTAGTGATCTTAAAGTATACCGTCTCCGAATGAACTAAATTAGCGAACACAAATAAGATGTAAGATAAAAATGCTTCCACGATTGTCAGTCGTGTGCAATTGAATTTCCAATAATGTATGGCTTACGATTTTGTATTAAAAAGAACTTCCAGTATATGTGTGTCATGTTTAATCTGCTAAATATGTGTAAATTCACCTGTAAACAACTGTGAGGGACAAGTATAATAATTGCACGACACAACCAGGAAGCAAATGTATGCTTGGGGTAAATATTATGTTACATAATTGCATACTTAACCCATTTATGCCTAGTGGACTCTCCCATCCTTCTCAATTGGATTAATTTATTTCCAAATTCAGGGATGTCTAGTATATTTATTTATATATTTAGAATATTTCTTACATTAATTCCTTTAAGCAAAACAGCACAGACCCCATCTGGGTCTACGCTGTTTGCCAAGGTCTTTTTTCTAGACGCTAAGCATAAATTGGTTAAAATGTGATGCTTCTATTTTTCAGTTGAATGTTGTGAAACTGCTGAAACAAGTAAACAAACCAAACTAACAGATGCGGCGGAAGGAAGAAAACTTTTGATGAAAACCAGATCCTTACGTTATCACAGGGGAACTATTTTCAAACACGTTTGTTCCTTCAGCGAGTCTTAATGCTCAAGTCATGTTATATGCTAACTTCCACATACCACTGTCTGCACCATATTCGGTCTGTTCTGCCTCATGTTAATAACACATCCGGTTACGTCCAAACTGTGTTCCGCCTCACCCTCTCTGGTCAAGATATCCAGGGCAATGTAGGTGCCCGTGCGTCCTACCCCGGCACTGTGAAATAGATTTTTATTAACACGAAATATACTTTCATTCGATAACATAATTATATGGAAAGCGTATACTCTGCGTAAATTAATAAATTCACAATAAGCTACTTGTTTTGATTTTAGTCATTGAAACATTAAACTGCTAGTTTTTTTTGCATGATTTACTTCGTTATATTAAGTACATAAAGCATCGTTTACACTGTTTAATAACAGATTAATTAAAATGCTAAACGACATATTAAAATGCAACAAGTTAGATTGAAAACCTGCAGTGTACGACCGTGGGGCCGCCAAGAATGGAAGGGACATTAAGCACCATTTGTCGAAATTCGATGATAGATGTCACATCTTCTGGCACACCTTTATTTGGCCAGGCAGTGAAGTGGAGATGGTACATCGACCGAAGCTCTGCTGTCTGGAATTTTGCAACAAGTCATTGTGCGAATTACATAACATATAAACGATAAAATGATGTAGAAGAGTTGCTAGTGATGAACATATAAATAAGCAGTAAAAAAATGTTTATTAATAGGAAAACTTCATATGTAAAACCCGAGCGTGCGAAATTCGAGTGGTTTGGGTTTATCGGCTTGGCGAGGTTTCATACTTTATGAGATGTAAATACTCCACTAGCATCATTGTAGTTTGGCTAATAATGCATGTGTAAACGCTTTCGTAGCAGTAACTTGGTTAACATCACATTACTGTTGTCAACGATTACTTCTGTACGAATGGTGTCGTCTATATGCTTTGATTTTTAATACTTGACACGAGTACAGTGATTGAGCTCTGGATTTATTGAACATACGAATGCCATATATTGTGGGAATGTTTACTTACAATAATTCTAAGATTATTTGTTTTTTCAAAGAAATGTGTCTGATTACAGGATGTTGCAAAACAAACAACCACCGTTGAACAATATGCTCCTCCCACTTCGTGTATACACAATTCTAGGGTTTATACACCGTTTAACAAATTTGGCTAAGATTGTGTACTTTTGAATAAATTTCATCGTTTTGTTGAATATAAGATGTTACATCAAGAAAGTGGAAATAGATAACCCGTTCTATGTTTTTATAATACACGAATATGTATAATCATCGTTCATGTAATAGATAAATTGCCAATAAACTTGTTCGTCATGTTTCCAAATTAGTTTAAACTGTGCAAAAACTGTTGAAAACTGTTGAACCAGTGCCATAACTTATAGTCTAACAGACCTAATATACGTTACTATGTTCGAAAGAGTATAAAACAAACAAGCCTACCTTGTTTAGTACAAACGTTCTACGTATGAATTCATCATGCTTGTCTTCGGAAGTACAGGCGACTCGGATGTCTCCGTACATAGCACTGGAACTGACGTCCGGCCAATATTGCTCACATTTATCTGTCTGCAACGCATCACGATATTTTAATCACGTTACTATTTGGTATCAATAATAAGTAACTGTAATAGTTTTCTTGTTTTAAAGAAAATTTAATAAATTTGTAAACAGGCACATCTAGTTGGGAATTTAAGCTAATTTAAAGACTAAAAAGTCATATAAAAAATATAACAGATTCTATTGTAAACATTTATTTGGTATTGCTTCAACTATCGGTAGACATGCTAGTCATTAAATACCTCACCCCTTTTTCAACCAGGTTCGTGAGCATAACAATGGCCTCAACTTTTTGTTGCCATATCATTCTCCAGAATACTGCAAAATCGCCTAGCTGTTTCGACATGGGTCCTGACGGAGCAAATGTATTTATCTGTTATAATACGGCAAAATAGCATACCATGCAAGAAAGCCAAAGTCATCAAAGGAAAGCTCAAAATACATATCAGACAACTTTAATATTTTAGCATTTATTGGTTACAGTGATTTATTAAAATAAGTAGTACTTTGACTAGCACGTTTGATAAACCTTGTTGCGTTGGTTGTTTTCTATATTATATTGTTTTATCGTTTATACTAATAAATAAATAATACTGTCTTTTGCAAAATGGTTTCATACATTATTTTAATAATGTTTCTTTAACTTTGTCAGCTTACATTCGTGTTACATACTTTAAATATATGTCTTGTTTTCACTTATTTACTCAACATGCTAAGTTAAATATACGCTTTAAAATACCAAACTAACAGATTAGAGCATTACCTTACGTTGCAAGGAAAGCATTTCGTCTTTTATAGCCCTGCAAATGAAAATATGCGCATATATAATATTAAGAAGTAATACCAATTGAACCAAGCTATTAATAATAAGACGTATAAACTCATGTATACTATAACGATACAGATGGTGCGATTTCCGACTTTGTTATGCATTTAATATGATATAACATACATTTGAATGTATCTAAAATAAATGTGCTTTTCTTACATCAATAAAGCTTGCGTTGATATAGTCAGTGATTCCTCCAAGTACCTTCACTCTGCTGGCATCATCTGTAAACAATCAACGTAAATACGCATTCATTATGTTTCCTCTTGGTTAATTGTAAACCTGAGATAGACATGATAGCAACACATATTTCAATGTTAAGCGACATTACATGCACACTATTACATACATGGGTATATCCCTTTGTATCGGTTCATGGACATGTTTATTGAACGCTGGGATTCTTCATACTTCTTAGTTAAACCATTTGGGATTTTCTGAAACATTCATATAAACGTTTATGACTATTTGAACACTCCAGATTATACAGACAATCACCCTCAAAAGTTTTATTTTGAGCAAGATTTAAATCTTTAATTATTCAAACCTTTCACACAATGTTTACCTAAATGTGCATATGTTTGCAATGTTTGTACCAGCAATGACAACGGCAACTATTTTGCATACGGTTGTTGACAGAGTTTTACACCCATTTGAAGTGAAATTTGTCATTATTGTGAATTCCGAAATTTGCATAGTCAATATATCCAAACAAACAAAACATAAAAACTATCCGTTTTACACACACACACACATATATATATATATATACAGAGAGACAGA
>VMBQ01002376.1:113236-131260 GCA_007657795.1 Dreissena rostriformis
GTAATCAGATCATTATAAATATAAACATCCATGTTTTTGTTAATAATACAACAATACAATTATCCTTTATTTCAAGGTGGTGTAATGGATATGGTGTCTGTCTAGCGATTGGGAGGTCGTGGGATGGATCCCCAATCAGTGAGCGTTCTCATGATCCCCTCTAGAGACACCAAGTTCTTCCCACGAAACGGACTCAAGTGTCTTAATAAGCCTTAGGGTTTCGATGCAATCAAGCTAAAATAAAAAGGTTTTCAACTTATCCTTACCAGACTTGTACATATCTCCCTCAAGTGCTTTGTTTGCACCCTGATTTGTAGAGCGCTCTTGTCTCAGCACCAGTTGTCAACGTTTGGTTGAAGCAAGCCATCTGTATCTTGTCAAGGCGATGCTTCATACATGTCATTGCATACTTGACTGTGTGTGCCCCAGGGGACAAACCCATCTTTGAATAACTCTGTTTGGAACAATGAAATTCAATTTACATAATGCACAGATAACACCTCTAAGACAAAAGTACTGATGTGTGTTTTTTTTTAATACTTTTTATAGAACACATTGACATGAATATTAATTTAGCTATTAAACTAGAGAAATTTATTTAATTTACTAACACAATTGAATTGTATTGCGACAAATTTTCTAACATAAACATAATATTATTCCATATAAACTATTCTACGAATAATTTTCTATTTATGACATTACTTACAAACAGTTCACCGCAAAACGTCCCATTCCACTAACCGCCGACGTATTTTCAACCATGCCTGCGTCCATGAAGACACTGTGCTATCAATATTTTGTTTACTCCCAGCATATTAATGATCAGAAAGTATTTTTTCTTTGTTGATACTTGTTTTTTACTAGAAAAACGTCATTTTTTGGTTACGATTCACGATGATGTTGATTTATGTTGTCGCGAAAATGTATTACTTCCGGTTATTTTTTTACACATTTTTTTATCAAAAACATATTTTAACGTTGTAATATATTGAAATATGCATATCAGCGATACAATCTAATATGGAATTATATAAACATATTTTAATTTAAAAATAGTACTTTGTAAATAATAAACCGAACAAACCGAACAAAACGGACATCTCACGACTTGAGTTACGGTATTTACCGACATGAGCCGATGTCAACCGATCTTCCAAAAAAAACGCGGGAAATGATTACAGTTGTACTACCTTAACAATACAACAGTTTGTTTCATTGTCTGTATTGGTTTTACATGTTAATTCAATTCTGTCTGCAGTATGTAATTTGTAATATTTTTTTTTGTTCTTAGGTGTCATCAAGTGTATTAGTTTTTGCCCATGTATTCAATCAAAACACAGCAATCAAGCAACACACATGTGAAACAACGTTTGCTATACCTGTTTCAAGACTAGTTTCATCTATTGGTTTTGCGACGTTCATATCAATACATTGTCTTTTGTGTGACATCATGCTGCGATGTTGTGATGCGTAGTTTTCATTCCCATCTGTAGAGTCCATTGTTACAGTAGAAGTTGTTTCATTTGAAGCGCCGGCCGCCATGTGTTCTGCGATTTAAATATTTAATTAATAACATATTTAATTAATTTGTATATTAGAATGTGCATTGAATATTGTTGTTGTGAGATCATGTTTTATGTTTGCTTAAAGTTCCAGCCCACCGAACATAATACCATGTAATCTCAAAGGCAATATGCTATTATTTGCAAAATGTCGGTTATTTCATCAAATCTGTGTTCACGTGTATGTAAGGAAGAATGTAAATTTGTTTATGTTTGAAAGAGCTTAATGCGAAATGATCATTTACATACACATTCATACAACATACCAACAAACAGCGAAATCGAGTTCAAAACTATTATTTTGATACCGGTATTAAATATATTATATATACTTACTATTTCGCTGAACATTAGCGTACACAAGTACATCATTCAATGCGTTTGTATTTTGGTGTGGAATATTTTCATGAGGATTTCTGGACATACATTGCCTATTATTTATTTTTTAAAGAGCACAATTGCATTATGTATTGTTTTACTATTTTATTTTAACTTCCATAATGTTACAATTGATTATTTGTATGACTAAAATCTAAGAAGTTCTAGTTTGTATGCGACACATATTGTTTAAGGAACTTCTTCTTAACAGATTAGCTATTAATAGTACAAATATTGTTACATTGAAAAATGCTTATTTTCTATCACTTATGTTTTATCTTAAAAAAACTTTCTATTCGATGGATCAATCAACCATGGATCGTGATTCAATTACTATTTTATTGAGAAAGATAATACTTATTTGAGAATGAATGTAACATTACAATTCCTAGAAATATAACTTAAACGTCTATAGTCGCTCCCAAAGAGGCACAGAACACTATTGATAAAGAAAAACAAAAACATGTATTATTTCATTTCAAGCTCATATTGTCGCAAAATAAAAAAAAACATGTTATAAGTGTTAACGACAGATGTACGTAGAATATGAAAAAAGGAACTACACTATTGGAATAAGTAAAAACAATTGATTACATACATCAGACGGTTGTTAAAATCTTCAAAAAAATGACATTATAACATAAGTCACAAAAGTCCTTCCGACGAAAGATTGAATGTATATCACGGTTGAAAACGGGTTTTTATAAAATTTATACGATTAGACGTGACAAAATGTTATTATTCTTAATATATGTCCAATTATGTATGAAAAATGTAACACAATATTTGTAAAGAATTACAAATTTATAATTTCACGTGAACAATTGGATTAATACTCTGGAAAGCTTAAAGCAAACATTGAACAGCAATGAAAAGAATCGTCAACGTGACGAGTGCCACTCAAATGTCTGGCGTCTACCTGTGCTATAGCGCATCACACTCGTCGCAATGACCCTTTTGTTCTACACTCACCAATGCAAACACGCGTAAAAAATGAACATATTTGATAACTATCGTAAGTAAACTTTTTAACGCGTTGATTATTTTAGAAACCTTCAACAGAAACTTTGCTTTATGTGTGCATTTGAATAACTAATAAAAACTAGAAACAAGCAAATAAATAAAAGTGAATATTGTGTGATGTTTAAGGTAACAACTTGTGCTTGAATAAATCGTGGTAAGTAAATATGATTGGATAGTGTCAATATTATGAAAAAAATGATTGCAAAGCATACGCCACATTGCAATAGTAATTCCACACATATTACATGAGAGAACAACATGGATTTGACGAGAGAAACTTTGAAAAGTACACACAGACTTAAATATAAAAGACTTTAAAATGCAATAAATGCTTAAACATTATTAAATAACCAGTTTCAAACATAGACAAAACGGACTCCTTAGACAATATAACAATATTTAAAAAAATGTGATGAAATGTTACTTTGTATTGTCTATCCATTATTTCACCTACTGTCTTAGTCAATTCACAATACCGAACCTAAATATTGCTTGTACTGCGGCAATTGGTTGCTGTCCTGGGCAGCATCTGTGAACACGTTCAGAGCGGAGAGGTTTATAGTTACTTGGCTGGAGTTTCCAATTGTCGTATCTAAAAATGTAAATAAATCAGTATATAAGACGTTACATGAATAAAAATAGTATTCATTAGTAATAATACTTATTTGTTAATTAACTTAGAAAAAAGTTATATTGTATAATATTCATTATTGTTGATTATTTGTGTTTTCCCATGGCTTATTATGTGCATTGCAGTGTTATCAAAACGGCATTTAACATTTTCACAACAACATATCGATATGTTTACACTCGAAACATGGTCGATTTTGCACTCATAATTTAATAATTTTCCTCTTTAATTTGTCAAATATATTAATGTATCGATACAAATGACGGCATTTCCGAATTATTCAACTGAAGCATAAAGAAACAAACATGTGATTTTACTTTTATGTCGATTGACGGTAGCGTACACTGGCTCATTGTTTATATCGTTATCATTCGCAAGGAGTGCTCTGAAGCCTTGTCTTAAACAAAGAACATATTATTTAAATACGCATCATAAACACATGAGTTTGAATGACAGCACATTATTGCGTGCACAACATAAATATTTTAAACCGTTTTGACCATGCGCTTCAGTTTGTCAAGTATTTACTTATTGATGTAAAAACATGTTCCGGTAAAGAGTATTAAATACTTTGACAGAGGATGGTTAGCGAAAATGATTCGGAAACATAACCTTGTTCAAATGTTATGAATTAAAGCATATGTTATAATTACGATCATATAATTATATGCACATTTCACCTTCGCCAGCAGTAAACGCATATTAGTAAAACAACGACAACGACAATAACAGCAACACTGCCACCAACTCCTCCACCTATTGCTGCGGTTGGCACGGAATCACCGGCGGGAACGATATTGTCTGTATCGGGAATGGAGATATTGTCTGTATCGGAAATGGAATAAATTGATGTGGCAACGGTTGTCTCTGCTGGAAAACGTAGTTTGTTCATAAACATTTCACACGTGAAGTAGCAATTCTGTTTAATATTGGTATCGTTACCAAACTACTGACAATGACTAATTATGAAAAACATAAATGCATTTTTTTTTCAGCTTTATAAACAATATCAATTCTATGATGTTTATAACTATAAATGAGTTTCAAAAAGAATATCTATTTTTTTCATATAAATATCCTTGATATTCAGTGAATGTTTATTCACAAACTTATCATTATTAAAATCATCCACATTACAAATATCAGCACTTTCATATCTTATCTTTGCAGTTAATTGTATTTTGTTTCGAGGAATGTCATTTCATTGAAGTAAATATCTTTCGTTATATTAGAAACTATGCATTTGCAATAAAGTAATTTAAGTTTAATATAAATGTTAATAGTATAGCTGATTTCGATACATGACAGTGAACGACATAAATACCTTCAACACATAAGCCATCATTGTTACATTTGGTGCAGTTATCCGTACATTGATTTTCACACCCAGATCCAAAATATCCGTCTTTGCACGGCGAACAATGTCCATTACTTTGATTGCATGTACCTGTTGCACAATGAGGAGAACATGGTGAAAGACAATTATAGCCATACTTTCCATTCACACAACGATCACATTTTAGCCCAGTGAAGTTTTGTAAACACGAACAGTTTCCATCGATGCGATTGCATTCCGTTTGATTGCATCCGGATGAACAATTCCTATCGCAAGAATCTCCATGTTTACCCCTAATACACGCATCGCACATTTCTCCAATAAAAGAGGGCAAACAGGAGCAGCTTCCGTCAGTTTTATTACATACGGCCCTATTACATCCTGGCGAGCATGTTTTGTTACAAGAATCACCATACCGTCCTGTAACACACTGGTCGCACTTGGAATCTTTGAAGTGTGGCAAACACACACAGGAACCGTTAATTATATCACATGCAGTCCCGTTACATCCCATTGAGCATGACATTTGACATGACAAACCATACCTTTCAGGGACACACCTGTCACAATGAGCTCCAGTGAAATTTGCAACACAGCTACACGACCCATCTGTTTTATTGCATGATTTACGATCACATCCATGAGAGCATAGCGAGCTACAGGATTCGCCATACCTTCCTGCTATGCAATGGTCGCATTTACCTCCAGCGAACAATGACGAACAGATGCATGTCCCATCTAGTGTATTACATGATTTATTCGCACATCCTAAAGCGCATGGAATGTCGCACGCATTACCATACATTCCACTGACACAAGTGTCGCATTTGGCTCCTGAAAACTGTGATGAACATATACACGTACCATCTAATGAATTGCATGACCCGCTTTCACAACCATCGGAACATGCAAATTCACATAACGGACCATATCTGCCTTCTTTACAGCTGGCACATTTTATGGCTTCAGTACAGGTCGAACAGTTTAAATTGCACTGATCTATGCACTTGTGTGTTGTATTAAAGTGGCCGTCTGTGCAATTATCGCATGTTTCGCGGACTGTGCACAAGCAATGGATCGAGGTACATTGTATGGCTGTTTGACATGTAGGGCCTGTGTACCCATTCAGACAAATGGGGCAGTATGTTGAGTTTAAACACGTCTTACTATTATTATGACAGTGATGACATAGAAATTTTTCCTTGAAGTATCCGTCAAGGCATCCTAAACAGTTTGCTTCATTGCTACACAGACAGCCTTCATGTGTACATTTCAAACATTCGTTCGTTGCTGTCTTCGTCCAATAACCATCTGGACATGCATAAACGTGAGAGTTTTCTAAAAGAAAAAATATGATTTTATAACACAATTGCTTCATGAATATCTAAAACACCATTAAGGAATGAATCTATTCCATAAGCAACTATAATATTTGAAATAAAGATATATGAATAGCAATGAATTTACCGTTTTGAAGCATGTATAGTATGCAGACGAACACACAATTTATCCACACGTGCATATTGACCTGGAATAAACAAGTTTTGTTTTAAAACATGTTTGTTGGTAAATGTGTTGGTGGTGTTTCTTCCATTTTTAAAACTACTTTCGATTAAATGTCAAATCGTGCATTTTGCAACCGAAATTAATAGATTCATAATAGTGTGTAGGATACATTTCGTATAGTCTCGTACCTGATATTGAACTTAGGGACATATTGGTGATAACAGTATTGGTAGGATATTATTGCCACCATTTATAAAAAAAGAAGCCTAAATTAACATGTCTCTGGTCATAATTTGTCCAATGTTACAACTGAAAATGTGCAATGAAAGACAATGAATTGTATGCGTATCTTGTTTGCACATCTCAAATTTGAACTTATAATCAATTAATAACATCTAATAAACGGTTGGTTAAACATTGACAGTCAGTTTAGAATACAAAACAAATATGCACCATTGGCTCAATGCAAAAACACGTTGGGTCGCGTTATGGAGTCTTAAACGAAATGAGAATCGAGTGTCGCACCAAATTTGCCTCGCATAAACGATCTGAATACAAATATCACGAAATATTAATACTATCTTCGTTGAATATAGCAAACAATAAAACTCTATCAAGAGAAATAGTCTTGTTTTTATCCTCTAATTTAAAGAATCCAAACTATAAACATACAATGATCAAAACTAGGATCGATGCCTAGGAACAGTCAATGCAAAGTATTGGGGGTTTAAGGGCAAGCCGATTATCACACTTACCCGGGACCGAACGCACGTCTGAAACGATCTTATTAACATGTATGTATGAAGACAGAAAATGCAAACATGAGCGCCAAAATGCGACATGTGAATCGAATGCTACACACATTATTTGAGTGTATTAGTTTCATAAGAATAAGACATCTATTACAACGATAGGAGGATATTTTGTAAAGTAATAAGTTAACATTTACCGAGTGGAAAGTATGTACGCTATCCAAACGATATGTTTTGGGTATGATTGACTGTCAGAGATAGATGTAATTTAATTTAAAATATACAGCTGATTCCTTTTTTTAATGAGGAGTCGATATACACGACCCCCCCCACCCATCACCACCACACCCCCCCCCAAAACAAAAAATACAACAAACATACATGCATGAATATGTAATACAATTTATGTTAAAAGACTTCGATTTTTAAAATAAATAATTGAGATTTTATGTAAGACATGGGAAACAATGTTCTGTTACCGAATGTACAGACAATGATAATCATATGAATGCAGGGCCTGTGCGAACTTTACTTTGCTTAGCAACGAAACGAGTGTTTGCATTTTATAGACAATAGATTTTTTAAACGATGTTTAATTTATAAAAAAACAAGCAAAATACATAAAATTTTGTGAATACAGAAGGCAAAAACAAAGTGTTTCCCTAGTGTTTTGTTTAAATTTAAAATCCTATGTTCAAAACAGATAGTAAATTTGGCAGTTGAAGAATTTATACTCTAAATTCTTGCTCACTTCAGTCTATTTAAACTTCCTTAAATGAAATACTCGTTATGAAATAAATATATTTGCATACGGATGCATCAGCACGTGGTTTGTGACGAGCGTATACTAATATTTAATTACCTGGATGTTGAAAGGACTCATCTGAATTACATGTTTACAATTGTAATTGTCAAACGCATTTAAACAAGACGAAGTGAAATATAAGTGGACATCAGTCAAGGCTCTCGTTACAAAGTGTGTTTGTTTAATGAAGCTTTTGTCAAGCAAGTGACATAGTTGTTGATCAGGTTCGACCGTTTTCATGCGAAGGACAACGACCTGTTTAAATCAAATAAAAGAGCATGTCATAATAATAATGTGATATAAACTCATGAAATTATTTCTAATTTATATAAATAGGTGCATGAATATGCTTCGAAAATGAAAGCCTCTAATAATCTCTAGAATATGGTGTTAATGTAAATTGGAACATTCACAATAACATCAATATCAGCCTAGCAATAGCTAATTAAAAAGTGCATAAGACCTGATTTTCAGTTCACTAAATTAGTTAGGGCGTAAAATACCAAGTGTTTTAGAATCCCAATGATTTATATTTTCGTTGAATGTCGTGCGGCATAGCACCACACAATTAACGAACACACGACACACACAGCAAAAACGAGATATTCATATGTATAAATAATCGTTGCTGAGCTGTGCTTGAGCAGTGCTATTTCAATAGCGAAAGTTATTATTGCTTACTTGTCATTCGTAAACTACAGACTGTAAGTCTAAGGGTACATTTTCGTTTGTAATGATGACGATGAGGATGATAATGATGATGATAAGGAGGAGGAGGATGAGAAGGAGGAGGAGGAGGAGGAAAGGATGATAGGAAGGAGAGGGAACAAATTAGGAGGGGGTGAAAGAAGAGGAAAAGTTGTTGCTCTTGCTACTGTTATATCTTACACAAACTCAAGTATGTTTAATATTTGCCAATCACGTTGAGCGACATTTTCCATAAATAGTTACACACACGTATAAAGTTATCATCTAGCACGTTAGCTATGTGTGACAATTTTCCAACTTTTTGTCACCGATTCGAAAGTAAAAGAACACTGTACATAAGGAACTTAATGTATGACTAATGAAGTAGACTCGTACTGAAAATACAGCTTCAATTATGAATTATCATCATTTAAAAATTACTAACATTTCGGGATGGCAAAGAATATTTAAATGCTCGAATATTCAAAGTATTCGAATATGTTTTGATATAATCATCATTTGAAATTGCTAATAATAAGGAATTAATCGAATGCTCGAATATCCGAGTTGTTTGCTATTGAATACCTGTATTTTATGTGTTTTTTTTTATATAAGCTCATTAACTACATACATGACACCTATAAGTCTTTAATTACGAACATGCAAAGCCGCCTATCGATCTCAATACACAGGATATGTTTCAAAATTGACCATCCACTCTAGTTCAAACAAAGCAAGTAATGTTTGTCAAGATGGCTATTTTAGCAATAAACTGCAATGTGTCTAAACTGAAGTCTGTGAGAATACAAATTAAGTTCGGAAATAATGTTACATATTAAACACAAAAAAAAAGAAAACTTAAAAATATGTTTTGTGTTAGTACCTTCATGATCAAGTTTACCGTATAGTTAACTAAGAATAATAAACAAGAAATATCTGTAAAATAAGATGTTCGGCGCATGTAATCATTATCATGCATACTAGGCGGAACAATTTAAAATAATGTAATTAACAAACTTAATAATAGGTGTAGACAATACTTGAAGTCATAATTGAAAGATCGCGCTCCTGACATACGGAGACATGTAATTTCATAAACACTGTACAATATAAATATATATTTTTTTTACATCAACATACTATATACCATCTATTGTTAATTTTCGTATTCATCAACTTAAACGGTGGCTAGTATTCACGATAATATAGATACATATACCAGTCAAATAACTGCGCAAGGCAAACACCTAAAATATGAACAACTTGATATGATAAGGATGCGCATACATCGAATCAATGACAATGTCAAAGTCGTCGAAATAAACGCAACTTAAACTAGACTTACACATACAAATATCTCTATTAGGCGAATGCAAGAACCATACGTCACATTTAGTGGATGGAACATTTAAAGTCAAATATGTTACCTGTGTCGCTTTTGGTTTTGAATTGTACGTTCCAAACATTCAGTAAACTAGTACTTTAACTTAGTAATTCATTGAACAAATGCACACTTCATTGTTTAGATCTTCCTTTATTGGTCGTTATGAAAAACGTATAAAACACCCGGCTGTATCTTTACCGCGACATATACACACGGACGTTTACTAGTATATAATTGCCTGGGTATTGAAATAATAAAGTTGTACAACCTGTTTACCCTTGTTCATTATAATACGTACTGAAAAAGGAGAAAATATCACGCAACTTAAGACAGTTTTTCATCACCAAATATGTGAAGCAGATAAAAGTATAATCAAACACATTACAGTCAGCTGTCTCGTCTAAAATTTGATGAGAAATACGACTGTCATTAGTTTACTATCATAATTGTTTTTCACAAATGTCATGATAGTGCAAATAGCTGTCTAGTCAAAGAAATTAAGACAACTTGAGGAACAGTTTGCACAACACATTATATAAACGTGTATGTTGCAAAACATTTATGGTGTTGACCTCCGTAAGAAAAGAAGAGCGTGTCAATTAACAACACAAGTATAGTCAACGACTATACACATGCATTGCATGTGCTTTGCAATTGCGCTCGGCATCTCCATCGCAGCTTTACAACGCTATCAACGTTTAAATGCGTTTAAGAGCGTGCAAGTGAAAATAGTTTTCGAACAAAACAACACACGATTGGAGCGCGCTGACAAACATGCGATAGAAAGAACACCGACATTATATAATGAACGTTGCTTGTACGTACTTGATGACCGACTCATTGTCGGCTACAAGAGTAAGAAGTTAAAATACAAACGCTCTGACAGATTGTTAAAATGCAATATTTGTGATAGTTTCTGACTAGAACCCAATCGATCTTTTAAATGATTCACCGTATAGTTTAGAGAGATCCATTGAACAATTCCCACGGCCATGCAAGCAGCTCAGCTCCGTTTTATATCTTCATGGGTTTCTTTCGCGTACCATCAAGCTTGCCTTGTGGAAGAGGAAACTATGTGTTCAATGTATGATTTCAGTTTTCGCCGTCAGTTTTGTACCTCAAACGTCATTGCCGGTTTGCATTCTCACTTCGACCTCACGGAATGCTTTGGAATGCGAACGCGAAAGGAGTCACCAAAAGAACGAAGGAGGAATCAGTCCTCTCAAACGGGCTGTTAACACATATTATAAATGCCAACTTTTACAAATATACGTGGAAACGTAGCACGCATTGAAATGAATTTGACCACTCAAGATGTTGATCATCAACATAATCAATACCGAAGGATGCATATTCATATTATATTTTATCTAATGAAAACAACGTAAATCATGTGCATTGTGTGTGTGTTTTAAGTGCCCTCAAAACGGACCAGAGATGTTCTATGTAAATTAGTTCTTGTGGGCATACTGCCGCTCCCTCCCCCTCACACATAAACTTGCCTGCTCCACATAATGACATAAATATGTGATGTAATGCATATCGCAATACACACATTCATACAATTTGAGGGAATCAAAAATTGTATTGACCGGTCACTATTTTCGGGTATGGACGTCTGACGTCTCCACCCGGGTTACACACAACTGAGTTGCGTTGTGAGATATTGCTGTGTGCTTGATTAAAACAGATACATTAGTTGAAATCTAAGCTTTTATATAATTAATATTTCTAAGAGTGAATATGTCTTGAATTAGAACTTACTTAGAGTTAAACAATCTTTGCCGATATTGTTGGTGTTACACTCATTGATGATAATTGCACAGGTTGATGCACAGGATGGATATGTTCAGTAGTATGTGGGACTACCATAACAAAGGCCCGATTGCATAAAAGTGATCAGCCAGGTAGCCGACCACCTTCGGCTACGGCCCATTTACATCTTGGGGCTTCTTTACTGGTCACTGAAAGCAAAATGGCCATTAGTGGGGTGTTCCATTTCTGAAGTATTTGGACTCATGCGTTAAGTATTAATATTTTGGGTTTTCTTGCGTTACCCCTAACGGGCCTATAATATTGGCCATTTACGTCAAAATAATTAGTCTAAAAAATACGTGTATGTATCAATGGTAAACAGGTATATGTTATCATACGACTAAACTTCATTTACAAGGTCATACATCATGTAAAGGTTTTTTTTCCAAGGCATTTAAGAAATGTTGATGTGTAGCTCACGTATTGGTCAAACGTTAAATGTCCATCTCCATTATATGCCGCAGGCTCCGAGATTTGTCGCAACGTTGACGATAAATGTCGCAAGGGACGAAAAAGGTCGCAAATCCTACTGACGATACATTATTCACTCGACCCTTCACATGTTGTTAAGCATGCAGACAACATATTTACTACCTTAATTCATTTCTTTAAGTTTACACTTCCGTGTTCATATGCTTCTGTTATTTGTTTTTGTTTAAAGTATGTGAAAACGTATTTACCAGTTGTGGCAAGGGTAATGATGTTTTAATCACTCCACACCTGGTTTCACGCGCAAATGTCGGCGACAATTATGGCTGCTCTATTTTGAATCCGATGCAGTCTATCAATTTGATCCTTCAGTAAAAAGTAAATATGTTATAGGTTTTTCATAAGCAGATGAGTTTCCGGATGTGATAGGTTGCTCATTTTTAAACTGCAAATCATACTGTAAAATTTTGCATATGCATGGGCATGTTATTTAGTGGTTAAAACAAAACTGACTTTTTCGTATATACGTAAATTTGCGGACATCTGATTTGTGATTTTTGTATCGGTCATTTGCCTACTTGTTTCTGTTGAATTAATCGATCGGTCAACAAAAGATATCAAATAAATTTAATGTCCAACAAATAATAATGATTTAACAGTATTACATACTTGTCTGCAAGTACTAATTTAGGCATGCCTCACTTCACTTGTATAGAGAAGTTTGGAACTTAAAATATATTAAGTTAATGTAAAAGTAAAGTGTGCACACAAAGTAATTTAAAAATATTTAAACATCGCAGTCAATAACATTTGGGTAGAATAATCTAATTTGTCATCAATATCAATCGTCATGTACCGAACATCGTTTAACATTAAGTTCCCTTTTTGGACAAAATTGTGTGATGTTATAAATTTTTTAATTATCAAGTATTGTTAATCATTAAATTAGTATCGTGCTTGAAACTTTAAATCTATTACGATGTATGTAATAATGAGTATTGATCGTATTTTTGCTTTGACGTTTAATTTAAAATATTTGCCATGTAATCATAGCAATTTATTAAAAAATATTATTGCAACTGTTTATAAACATGTATCCAGCGCGAGGGGGTCTTTCAAAAAAGAAGGACATATCACTAGTAGTAAATTTTGTAGAATTCAGTTTCCAAAATGAAACAAAAGTAATACCACAATAACTAAATATCGACACCACATTTATATCACAAAAACAAAATATTGACACAACATTAATTGAACACATTCATGAATTATTTTATGTTGAATAACAGGCACACAGTTGATGATAATTGATTGTTGTTTTGGTATAACTGCAACAATTTCATTGCACCTGAACACTTTCAATTGTGTGATATGTATGTACATTAAAATTTACATATTTAAAACAAACTACAGCCATCTCGTTGCACAGGACCATTTTCAATTTGGTGATTGTTAAGCACACACATATGTGAATGGATGTCTTTAGCTATAGCAATCTCATTGTACCGGAGCACTTACTTGTTGTTAATTTGTAATGACACACACTTTTCCATTGATGATTTTATCTACAGGTCGCAATATACGTATTGCAACCCATATGTAATTAAATATATAATTAAATATAAAAGCAACAAACTAATCGAAATATACATGCAACATTTTGCTCATAGATATCCCCATAACCATACGTTTTCTTAAAGGACGTTCTAAGCTTGACGGATCTAAGCAATACAAACGATATGCAATGTAAAATGCAATAAAGAACTCAAAACGAAACAAAATCGATTGTGTTTGAACCTTCTATTTTCATGACGTGTTCTGGTGGAATGTTCAAATTAACAGTGAACACCAATTCTTACCCTATCAATATCTGCACAACCAGAACAATTGTCTAACCTGTTAAACACGCATTCGAGTAAAATATGTTGAGTATAACCTTACATGACTCAATTATTTGTGTATAGTGATATGTTTTAAACCGTTCAAATTATAATCAATATAAATTAATGCATACTTAAAACATTGATACAACGCATAAAATAGACACTTGACTAGGGTAACATTATATAATTGAATACTTTTACGGGTTAAACATGGTCTTACCAATACATTTCATGAATCTCAATTATAACAGTGTGATTCTAACTATTATATCACTGGTAACGCCTTATATTCTTAAAATAATAATCATGATACGTAGATTGTTTCCTAATTAATATGTATTCAAATAAATGCAAGAAAGTCGAGATTCTTCATAATTGCACAACTACTTAATTTCCCATGGATGTAGCACCGCATTGTTATATTGAAGACAGCGGTTACAGTTGAGACGATATCTTTAACATAATGGAGGCAGATACATTCTGTAACTGCTATATTGGTTAAGCAGAAGCAACCCAGTATAATGGTTGAATGCATAAACTGCGATCCCGATAGACAGAGTTCATCCCAATGAGACATTCCTATGAGTAGTAATGAAAACGAAGCGATATAATAACCCACTCAAGTAAGAGCCCGTAACCGCACATCTATGATTTTGCAAGTTGATAAGTGTTAAAAACGTGTTTCTTTAGTTTAATAGAAGAGCGTCCATATGTTTCCGGAAAAAAACGCAGCACAAGAAAACGTGGCATCGCTTCAATGAACTTCGTAAACAAAACACACATTAAGCCGAGTGAGTTTTGAATATTTCATAAACGTAGTCTTCTGTGTCAATTGATGTATGTTTAACGTTTAAAAGCAAGACTATGGCAATTATTATTAATGGATATAACCTGCGATTTAAAACCACACTGCGTAGGCTTTCCCCGTAGGTCTATTTTTTAAATACACGGTTGATAACTTCATTTATTTCAATCTTTGATCACATAAATACGCAAGGGTTCAATGCCTACGATATCCTTTTGTTCAGTACAAATTAATATTTATTGGTTTCAAGAAAGAGAGGGCGTCTAAACCCTGTCAATAGCGCTTAGATATGTGGTAGACCTAATGAAAAGTTAACTTATATCATCATATACCAATTCCACATTGAGTACCCACCATAAATGGTTTCGAACCCTTTCAAATTTAAATCAGGATATTAAATCATTCTCAAGCCGTGCACAAATACTTACGAATTATGAATATTTCATATGATGTCACGTACGGAATTGTGATTTACATTCAAATTCATTATACTGAGGATATGTTAACCGTTATGAACTCACTTATTCTTATTTATCTGAATTTATATGAATGCATATGCTTCTACAGTTCGTGGGTTTTAAACGTATCCAAGGGACATTATTATTTTGCTTAAATTACATTGGCAACCAAATAAATATCTCGCCACAGCTAAAAAATTAAGAATCAAGCTTTCAAACGATATACGTGACCCGTTTTTGATAGATTTCTTGAGAAAATGAATCGTCTCAAAATAACCCAGTACCGTGTAAAATATGACAATTGCGTTCTTACAGATCGTCAACATGAGAAATGATGTTGGTCAATCATTGACAACAGGTCATATCGCAATGTACAGAATATTGGATTAATTAATGTGTTGATTTGATGTTACACATTACAGATTGGCTTCCAACTACTTAACACGTGAATGCTTGTTAAACGGAAGTTATCCATTATTGATATTCAAATAGAACATCAATTATTTTCAAATTACTCAAACATATGGACAGTCAAATTAATGGTGTGCCTTTTCATCAGAAGCGGGTGCTCTCTTATTGCGCCGCTGAACTCGTTCATATTTTGACATGCATGCAATTTTGAAATGATTTGCAATCAACGGGACTTCGCAAGTCGAATTGATTGGTTAGTGTCGCCCACGTGGGTATTTTGCAACAACAATCGCAGAATTATAATTAACTCAAGAGCGTCTCAAGATGCTTGTCAAATTGAATTAATTGAAAGCATATCGGTAGTTATATGTAGTTATATATATTTATTTAATTCATTCGTTTTTTGTCTCATTCCCTCAATTTTTGAAGCCGCAACTTTTACTGAAAAATGCTTTACCAAGAATGTGTCATACTGGCTGTAATAGATTTAAAGTACATCAATTTTTTTAAGTTGCATTAACCTTTTTAGTAAGCAATATGTGAACACGAGTGCAAAAGACTACCGGAGGCTCTTGTAAGTTTCTTATGTCGTAACTATTTGTACGTTTACACTAATATCGGTAGTAGCAAAGACAGATCCGGGATATGTCTTACAATTGAATTATTGACC
This sequence comes from Dreissena rostriformis, assembly GCA_007657795.1. Taxonomy (NCBI): domain Eukaryota; kingdom Metazoa; phylum Mollusca; class Bivalvia; order Myida; family Dreissenidae; genus Dreissena; species Dreissena rostriformis. Next base: position 129,775 of record VMBQ01002376.1, read on the forward strand.
TTAACACAGAACCAGGTAAATAAACACGTTGTCATTCACAAGCTTTCTTTCTTACTTGTAAAGAAATACTATACAATCAAAACAGGTAACAGATAATATTATGCCACTTGGGTAAACTGGACTTCATTCATGTGCGTAAAGTGTCTGCCCAGATTAGCCTGTGCAGTTCGCATTATAAGACAGTACTTGTCGTTGATAAAGTAGGTTGACCTATCCACAAATTTAACACAAACACATCGAATAATGACCGACGCAATGTCCTTTTTGTCGTGCCAACATTAGAAATAAATGATTTTACGTGTTCACAATAAATTCAATTTAACAACAAATACGTAATTTCATACCGACGAATATAAATGATTTTACGGGGAGAGGACAAATATGCAGAAGAATACCACATATGGTGTTGCTGTCTATTACTTCCTTTTTTTATGTTAACGTACTTGTGTTTGAACTATCTTACGCGTATTTTTTTTTAATTCTGAAAATGCATCGAAACAATGGAGTCATATCGATTTTTGCAGTTCCGGCATATATTGCTTTAAGGTTTTAAGTCTGATTGGTTTTTGATTAATTGATTCAAAAAGATATAAAAACAGATTTATTGTTACTGTAATAACGGATTTGTCGGAAAATTCAAATGGTATACTAACGGTGTTTACATATAAATTGACCGAAATGAACGAACCGCAGACAAGAACCGCATAATTACCCAGAACAGTGCAATGGACCGCAGACAATACCGCGTAATTACCCAGAAAAGTGCAAGGGACCGGAGACAATAACCGCGTAGTTATCCAGAAGAGGACAATGGACCTCAGAAAATAACCGCATAATTACCCACAAGAGTGCAATGGACCGCAGCCAATAACCGCGTAATTACCACAAAATGGGCAATGGACCGCAAACAATTACCGCAAAATTACCCAGAAGAGGGCAATGGACCGCAGAAAATAACCGCATAATTACCCAAAAGAGTGCAATGGACCGCAGACAATAACCGCATAATTACCCAGAAGAGGGAAATGGACCGCAGACAATAACCGCGTAATTACCCAGAAGAGTGCAATGGACCGCAAACAATAACCGCGTAATTATCCGGATGAGGACAATGGACCGCAGACAATAACCGCATAATTACCCAGAATAGCGCAATGGACCGGAGACAATAACCGCGTAGTTATCCAGAAGAGGACAATGGACCTCAGACAATAACCGCATAATTACCCACAAGAGTGCAATGGACCGCAGCCAATAACCGCGTAATTACCACAAAATGGGCAATGGACCGCAAACAATTACCGCAAAATTACCCAGAAGAGGGCAATGGACCGCAGAAAATAACCGCATAATTACCCAAAAGAGTGCAATGGACCGCAGACAATAACCGCATAATTACCCAGAAGAGGGCAATGGACCGCAGACAATAACCGCATAATTACCCAGAAGAGTGCAATGGACCGCAGACAATAACCGCATAATTACC
>VMBQ01002377.1:0-18169 GCA_007657795.1 Dreissena rostriformis
AATTGGAGAAAATACTAGTGAACACTCCAAAATGCAAATTGTATTGCCCAGTCTTAATGAAACTTGGTCACAACTGTTTTCCCTGTGATGTCTCAGAAGACTTTGAAAGTGGGTCATTTGAGGTCAAAAAATGGAGCACTCGGTCAAATTTAAGGAAAAGCTTGTAAACACTAAGTGCCGCATGAATTCCCCAATTTTCATGGAACTTGGTTGGAACATTTATCACAATGATATCTCGACCAAGTTAGATACTGCGTCAGTTGGGGTCAAAAACTATGTCATTCGGTTAGAATAATGAAAGAGCTTGTGAACACTGTTGAAATCTCATTTGTTTGAACAATCTTCAAGAAAATTGCTCAGAACATTTATTTTAATGATTTCTCGGCTGAGTGATTTTCATGAAACTTGGTCATACCACTGTCCAAATTTGATATTGGCCATGTTTTGAAATTAGGTCATATAGGTTAAAAACTAGGTCATAAGGTCAAATAAAAAAACTTGTATAAACACTCTTGATGCCATATTTATTGCCCAGTCTTAATAAAACTTGTCAGAACATTTCTCCCCATGATGTCCCAGTGGACTTTGAAAGTGGGCCATGTGGGGTCAAAAACTTGAGCACTGGTCAGATTTGTGGAAAAGCTTGTAAACACTCGGAAGTGCCATATGAATTCCCCAATTTTCATGGAATTTGGTTTAAATATTTATCCCAATAATATCTCAGAAAAGTTAGATATTGTGTCAGTTGGGGTCAAACACTATGTCACTTGGTCAGAATTATGATAAAAGTTGTGAACACTGTTGAAGTCTCATTGGTTTGCACAATCTTCATTAAACTTGCTCAGAACGTTTGAAATAATGATTTCTCATCTGAGTGAGATATCGATTTCTTTTATACCTTATGATAAAATAATTATGACATTTCTGCAGTGAAATAACAGCAGTGAAAATAAACAAATTGTTATTTTCACCGGTGAAAATAACAAATTTTCGGAACTCCTTTTTCTATTTTTAGATTATCATATCAAGGTTTACTTCCCTTGTTTATATTCTTGTTTATATTTTTCTATGATCACTAGTGAAATAAAATCGATATTCCACCGAATCCAACACATGTTTGTTTTTTTATGCTTTTTTTACCGTTTATTTACATTGTTAAAGAGTATAACTGAAGAATTTAAAACGAATGAATGAAACTGAAGAATTTCCCTGGAATAATGACGTCATTTCGTCAACAAAATGACGTAATTTTGTCAACAATATGACGTCATTTCAATGTATTGAGGTACGCCACGGAAGAAAGGGTAGCTTTTCAGCGAAAGGGAAACGGCTGTTAATTATTTTCTTGAAAAAGGGGCATAAAAGAAACAGAAAATTTGTTCATGTCAGTGTAAGATTGTTTGTTATTTCACGAGTGATCATAGAAAATATATTTTCACGAGTGGCACAATATATGTTATAACAACACGGACATGAACAAATATCCTCTATATGGTCACACTAGAAGTGTCATATTTGCTCGTCTCATCTGGAAACTCGCTCAATACATACAACATGTGGTGTGATATCTGGGATGGGTTCTATTAAGTTTGCGTTTTTTTCAAAACACGGCTGCATGGTTTTGGGTCAGTTTTTCTTTACAAGTCCATTGTGAAAGCTTGTGTACACTATCCGCTCTGAACAGTTGTGTTCCTTGTTGTCTCAGATAAGTTAGTAGAGAAAAACTCAAAGCAGAATGTGTTGAGGATAGTTGCTGGACTTTTTGATCCATTAGGGTTTCTTGCGCCATGTATTGTACAAGTGAAAATTATAATGCAAGAAATGTGGTGCGAAGAATATGACTGGGATGACCCACTGAGTATTGAAATGCAAGTCAAAGTAGACAAATGGGTAAACGGTTTGCAAAGCTTGAATAGTGTAAAAATTCAAAGATCATTGAATTTCTCAGACAAAACAGACGACTCGTCTCTTCATGTATTTGTTGACGCTTCAGAAGTAGCATATTGTGGGTGATTTATGCACGACATGAAATATCAGAAGAGAAGACAGACATTCATTTTGTAATGGCAAAGTCACGAGTGGCCCTATTGAAATCTACAAGTGTCCCTAGATTGGAGCTTATGGCAGCTATAATAGGACTAAGACTTTCGTTAATGGTCACAGCAGCACTAAAAATAGCAATGAATAAGGTAGTGTTGTGGACTGATAGTACAACCGTTTTATGGTGGATTCATAACAGAAGTCGAACCTTTAAACCTTTTGTTGGGAATAGAATTGCAGAAATTCAAACAAGCACAACTCCAAATCAGTGGAGGTACGTACCAACACAAGAAAACCCAGCGGATATCGGTTCACGAGGTGTAGAAGGAAATGAACTTGTTGAAAACAAGAAGTGGTGGAGTGGACCAGACTATTTACAAAAAGGAGAAGATAAATGGCCTGAAAATAAAGTAGTTGAATGTAAAAGTACATGTTCTACAGAAATCCGAAAGAATGTAAAACAAGTTGAAATTGATGTGTCAAGTGTTTACACAACTATTGTCTTAGAAGATAGATTGGATCCAAAAAGATACTCAAGGTGGCTGAAACTAGTTAGAACTGTAGCTTGGATACTCAGATTTCTGCACAATGCAAAAAGTGAAGTTGATAAAAGGAAACAGAAAGAAATCAATGCAGCTGAAATTAGAGAAGCTGAAATAGTATTGATCAGGAGAACACAAGTTGAAAATTACACAGAAGATTACAAGTGTTTGACCAAAGGAAAGGTGGTGTCAAAGAATAGTAAAATTGTACGATTACACCCAATAATCGATGATGATGGACTGATACGTTGTGATAGCAGACTCAAATTTGCGAACTTTTTACCATATGACACAAGATTTCCCATTGTGTTACCAAAGAAAACTACAGTAACAAAACTTATTGTGAAACATCACCATGAACTGAATTATCATGCTGGAGCTAATCAAGTATTAGCATCATTATCAAAAAGGTACTGGATCGAGGCTGCACGAGAAATCATTCGACAATGGGAAAATGAGTGCAGCTACTGCAGAAGGCAAAAGACCACACCCTCCACTCAGATTATGGCACCACTACCAGATATCAGGTTGAACATGCCATTGAGAGCGTTTGCGCACTGTGCCGTTGATTATGCGGGTCCTTTTCTAACAATTCAGGGACGTGGGAAAAGTAGACAAAAACGATACTTGTGTCTATTCACGTGCATGGCTTGCAGAGCAGTTCATCTAGAAATGACTTACGGACTTGATACAAATTCATTTCTTAACGCGTTTGGTCGTTTCACAAATAGAAGAGGTGTTCCGGAAAAAATGAACTCTGACAATGGTACGAACTTTGTGGGAGCTAATAACGAGTGAAAGGGACTTGTACAAGAGCTGAACAGGGATGATATCGTTAGAAAGACTGCTGACAAGGGAATTCAATGGGAATTAAATCCACCAAGTGCGCCTCATTTTGGTGGAGTACATGAGGCGATGATCAAAACAGCCAAACGAGCTGTAAGCAGAATACCATCAAAGTGCGGACATTAATTATGAAGAGTTAAATACCGCTTTCATTGGAGCAGAGGGACTTATTAATAGCCGGCCGCTGACATATCAGTCGGCAAACCCAGCTGATGACATTGTTTTAACTCCAAATCACTTTCTTCACGGCCAGGCGGGTGGTGATTTTGCTCCAAGTTCGATTGACACTACAGCATACAGCCCAAGGAAACGTTGGAGATATATCCAAGAACTTATCAGGCACATCTGGCGTCGTTGGCTACATGAGTTTTTACCAACACTGGGAACCAGGAAAAAGTGGTTCCAGACCAAGGTCGATTATCAGGTTGGGGATGTCGTTATCGTTGTTGACCCCGACTCCCCTCGAGGTCTCTGGCCGCTTGGAAGGGTAGTCGAAGTATTCCCAGGAGCTGATGGCCACGTTAGAGTGGTAAACGTTCGTGTGGATGGGGCGATACACAAAAAACCTATTACGCGATTGTGTTTCCTCGAACATAGTGACACATAAAGAATTCAAAAGCAATACCAGATGTGTTTCGAACAAATAGTGCAAGGTTTATCTTTTGAAGAAAGCGGTGTTAAAGGGCATAATAATCCCAAGCTTTCTTTCATGTCTTAATACCTTAATTTTAAAATTTTCATTTTCATGAGTGGAATCACGGAGTGTATATTGATAATCTAGAGTCCGTGGTGGAATAGTGTTAAAGGGCATAATAATTCCTATATGCCATAACAATGTTAGTAATTTTAATAATGATGCCAGTATAAGATTCACGAGAACATCTCAGGAACATTTTGAAGATCAGTGTTGGAACAAGAAACAAGAAAACTGTAAAATTAAATTTTGTATGTAAATAATTGCTGTACTTTGTTGCTAATGTCATTTTATTCTAATGTACGTTTATGAAAACTGCTTGTTTGTTTATATTGATCTTTTTATTATTCATGATCACAATGTTGTGTTCAAACTGGTTGTGTACTAGTAAAAATAAAATAAAAAGTTATTGTTTATAGAAGGAAATTGAAAATGTAAAAATATCATAAAACAACTTTATTTTAACTATATCTTTAGTTCTTTCCATATTACAATGTAACATGAAGCTAGATTCATCTTGTTTTATAATTCAAATAGAAAATTTACTTCACAATTTTGTTTACCTATTACTTGACTTTATTTCAAAATAAGCACTAGTTAAGATGTTTTTACCATTAATAAAAAGGNTACGGTCAATCTCAACTATGCATGGCCCCATAACCAACCCTGGGGCGCCCTGCCCACATAGGTCACACCCACCCAAAATTGCCTTTACTATAACTTCTTCATTTCTACACCAATTCACTTCTAATTGATACTGAACTTCTCTTATGACAATACGGTCAATCTCGACTATGCATGGCCCCATTACCAACCCTTAGGCACACCTAGGTCAAACATTCGGTGTGGGGATACGCGTCGGCCTCTGCCGCGCCATTTCTAGTTCCAAAGTTACTGGAATTAAAGTATAAATTTGTTTAATTGTTGTTGGAAATAATTATACATGTATCGCAAATCGGTAACACTTGGCATTGTTATTGACCTTTTTTAGACTAAATGGTATTGAGAATTCAAAATGTAATAGTCTTATGTAAGTCTAGCTCTCGATGTGTACATTATTAATTGATACTATTTAGAACTGTCTATTTAGTCAGTTGATGGAAATAGGCTATATCCATCAACGGTGGGGAGAATGTTCGGCAGAGAACTAGAATTTATATGGTTGTATGTAACCTTGCAGTAGGATGTAACCTCAAATCGGAAATGATGGCGAATAAAAACGTGAAATCGAAAACGTAGTTTGTTGATAAAAAAATACAAAATAGTAACATATATTTTAGTTAGTAAGCACACTTAAAAGATTAAATCGATGCACAAGAACGGTACCTGTAATCTGTTTATTAAGCGTACACCTTATACATGACCTAAAATTATTTTACAAACAATTCATTGTCACTTAAGAAAATGATACAATCTGTTTTAGTTTTTAAGCACATATGTTCAGAAGTTATTTTAACTAATACAGTTAAGTATTTTATAAATTGTTGTTCAACGTTTTTTTCAATGTAAAGTGAGCGGCGTATTTATCGATAGTGAAGCTCGAATATAAGCCGTAATTATACCAATACATGGCGGATCGATTCACACAAGTCCATATATCGATTATGATTCAAAGCGTATTCTTACAATCTTCTATTTGAATGGAGTTGTTTTTTTTTTAGTGAATAGTAGAATCCGATCCCCGAAATAGGACAAATCGTCTTTTAAACGTAGCAATTATACAAATTGTCTTTTTGAATTTAGACATAAATCCGTAAGCACAAATATGACAAATCGTTCTTTAAACGTGGTAGTTATACAAATCGGTACATTAAAGCCATTTTGAATTTTGAAATTAATATACAGGACAAAATCTACTAAGCACGCGAAAAGTGCTCATTTTCTGTTATTATAAATGCTCGGCACACAGTTCAGTATATAGTTATTTTTCACTTTACTTCAGTCTAAGTTTACTATGTTTAATATCATTATATAAAAAGTAGTAATATCGTAAAACAGTAAGTTTATAAACTCTTATAGAGGGATGTATCTGGACGATCGGATTCAAATGCAGTAATTATATTTTGGCCTTTTTTTATATAAATGCTAGATGCATTTTTCGGCTAATTTAACGCAGCGTCCAATATAAATAGACAATGTGTGTCGCGTATTATGTTACGTACTGTGCTTCCAAAGCATACCTTTGCCAGAGAAAGGGAAATTCAGCAAATCTTAGTTTGACTTGTCTGCTGAACAATATACTCGGATTTGGCTGCATGAATAGAATACCGGTAACACTATCATATCTTTTTTCAAGTTGTTCAGTCAAATTACTGGCATCATTTTCTAATTTCAAGTGATTCAATCAAAATTCTTTCACAAGCGTCAATAATTGCTCAAAAAAACTTTATTAACATGTGCTTCTTTGTAAACGCTTATCGTTGCATCAATTTTACATCACAAAGTTTTAATGGGATGTGTGAACAGATTGACGAATTTACAATGTTCCATCTTTGCGCACATATTCTACAATTAAACGTGTATTAAAGCGACCGAAATTAAAGTACAGTCATATACATATACTGAACATATCTGTTTGTTATGAATTGAAATTGGTATAATTATCAAGTATTCCAAACGCAGAACGATAACATATTTTATGGTATTCTGTTCTGTTCTTTAAAATTTGAATCCAAACGAGGTTTGCTATCATAAACTTAAAGAAACACGATGCAGAATAATGGTTATTCTTTTTGTCACGTGTAAATAAAAACGTGAATTGTCTATTGATAGAAAATCTTTCTTAATTGCAGTACTTTGAACCAATCAAGTAGCTTATTATTCACTGTGAGGTTGAAGTTCTGCATAAACGCGACGAATTGCTGACGATCGCAAATTAGCACGGTTTTGGGAAACACTTCACGAGTACACCGAGCATCCTTTGGCAGACGACGACAATCACGATACAAAACTCCGGAGCGCTGTTGCACGTGCTAACCGGAACCGCCGGTCCTCACGGTCCTCGGAGAATTCATCAATCATCATTTGTATTCATGGCCCTATAGCGATATATTGAAAAGATGCGTACAGTCGTTATCAAGGAAGTGTGTTTCTACCTCACCACCTCCTGTCGTCTTTGAACACATTTATAGTCTGCCACCTCGACGGACACTTAATCAGAGACTGCCCGTACGTACAGCGAAGCTTCGTCCCGCAGCAGTCCACTGCCGCCTGGCTCAGATTTTCAGAAACATTTGAACACACCGTCACTTACGGCAATCGAGAGAGCATCACGTTATGAAGTTGAGTATGGCGAATTTGCACCCATGCCTTTAATTTTTTTTTTTTAAGTTTTAACTCTCTCTCAATTACAATAAAATACAGTGTAAAATCACAAATTAAGGAATTGCATATCAGTGCATATATTCAAGATATTCTCGTGCATGGTTATGTGATTCAGAGTATGTCAGAACCAACTCCCGTATGATTAATAAAACATAAAGCCTCATCTTAAAAACATAAAACTATTGAACAACAAATTATTCTGGAATCATTCGATAACAATTGCATAGCTGAATGTCAATATGCACCTTTTGTTTCAATCATTTTATAATTGATGTGATTAGTTCTGGCCAAGAACAGCTCGTCTACATTTGCGTAAATACATTAAATAACCCATTTAAGTTTAATTTTGCAGGGTGCGAAGCGGCTCTGAGTGTCAAAATGGGAATTTAATGTTTAAGTTTTATGTAACATCATAACATAGACATTCAACATGAACACCAAAAGTATTTGAAGTTTACTTGGATTATAAACGGAAAGCAGGGATTCGTTGTGTTTTGGGTGCTGCCTTTCGGTTTTCGATGTGCTCGATATATTTGCCGAAGATTTTGCAGTCCTTAACGAGATATTGGAGATAATCATGAGATGGCGAACTGCTACTCAGAACGAATGGGCGAACACATAGAAGTGAGTAGGGGAGATTTGAATCGAGAGAAAACTTGTTCGGAATTTACTTTTTAAAGTATAGATGGAAATTTAAATATCTGGGCAGATATAACAAGAATGTTTATAAAGAGCGAAACAGAAGCATTTATCCTTTCAGTATGGTTATGTGTCAAATTTAAGAAATCAGCACTTGAAACTTGATTAGAAGCATCACTTTGCCTAGTATAGATTTATCTTCAAATTGCGTTGTAAAAAAGACAAGACGCAGGTCTCAATGTAAAATGTTTATGACACGATTCAAGGGCAAAGGTAATGTATAACTAATGAGCCTAAACACGTTGCCCATATCATTTCTTTTCCCGCCCTGGATTGATCTTCAAATAACAGACGTAACAAGCTCGATGACACGGAATGAAGCGCACAATAAGCTGGTCTAGAAACCTCAATGTCACATATAAAAAACTAAAGCCAAAATGCACACGGTTATGCAGACATAATTATTTTGCCAAACTACCACTTACAATTGATATTGCAATAAATAGTACTCAAAATGTAGCATTGGATGATCAACGCAATCGTTCTATTAAACAAATTCCTCTTACACGAGCATCATATGCCCACAAAAACTGATCAAACATGGGTAATATGTGCAATATCCATGCGCAAGATTATTAGACGTTGACCGCACCCAAACCTTATTGTCCTGAACTAACTTAGCGAAAGCCCGCAAACATGTACAATCCATCCTCGATCGCCGTGAAGTTTCCGATGTCAGGGTCATAGCCGCCACGTTTGTTGAATATGACCGTCTTAAGACAATGTTTTCATATGTAGCATAAAAATTGATACGGTTGAACTTAAAACATAACTTGTTGCACTATACTTTGTCCCAAAATATAACACATATATGTTTCTGATGTTGTTTTTAATGTTTGTTTTTAAGACATGACGTATATATTTATGCAAACACCCTTAGGAAAGGCTGAACCTTTTGGTGGCGAAAAAGGCTTGCCAGGAGCTTAATGTGTTCAGAATATATGGATTTTATAATTACAGAAAGGACAAAGATGTTCGGAAAGAGAACAACAACCAATGTCAAGGTCACAATTATACGTTAAATCTAAGAAATCAACATCTCTTTGTTGAAGCATGTTTTCTTTTGGTATAGATATGGGCCAAATAAAACAAATAACTGCTAAACACTTTGACGGGTCATAACGTTGTTCAGAATTGATATGCATGTAAGTTCATAGTACTTCGCAAATATTTAAGGCATGATAAGATGGTGTGTCGTTTACAAGAACAAGGTCCCAACGTCAAAATTTTAGTTTTCATACCAGCCGCTAAAAAAAACCTGGTCACCTTTTTCCGAATTATTGCTTTCTCCATCATGGTTGGATTTTCAAAATACTCTTCAAAATTGAAAAAGATAATTAGACGGAATGTCGCTCAGATGATACTACTAAGAACAAGGTCACATATTCAGATCAAATAAAGAACTCAGCGCAAAACACTTGTGTAGAGCATAACTGATGAGTACGTATTTTACTTCTATAATTACTACACACATGATGATCACGACGACACGGCTTGTCACACGCTTAAAAAATCAGGTCAATAGGTCAAAGGCAAGATTACAAAGCGGGGCCTTTACTTTATCAGTTATAAGCAGTTAGTCCGCATTATACATTTATCCATGATTGATGTGTTTCAAATAATTTAGCAGAAGTAATAAGATCGGTGCTTTACGTCTACGTCGAAGGCCGAGGTCTGAAGTGACAAGTAGAGTGAGACAGAATGTCGCGTACACTTACGTTGGTCCCTAACGATTTTTATATAACTTATGATAAAATGCAGGGATGGTGGGACGGTGATATCAAAAACATATCCAAAATCATGATACGCATGATTGGATGAGATGCAGCGACGACTATGCCGCTAAGTTTAAGTTAAACGTGAAGATGAAAGTACGGAATCCTTCACACCTATTCGTTATCATACCTTTGTTCGACATTGATAAATCAATCGCTCGTTTATCAACTGAAATCAGAAGCATTAGCCCGTTGTCCACGATTCATGCCGAACTTACGAAAATGTATTACCTGGAAATTACTATCAATTATTATTTTTTAGAAACTTTATGAAACGTTTTGCTTTAAAATGTGATGACTGCAAGTTGTTTACAGGCTTTTTAAATATAATAACGAATAAAGCGTACGTAACGGCTTCGACTTATATGTAATGTTGAACATGTGATATTACTTTCCAACATTACATGTAACTCGAAATTGACCTTTATGCATGTGTATATTAAAATACCGTTACGCCGAATATATTAGTTTCAGAACTTGAATCAAGTAATTTGTATCACAACACATGTCCTGTTATTGCATTATTAAACTTTCAAACACATGCGCCAAAAAAAAAAACGAATGCAAAAGAGCAAATTTTTCAAGCACGTCATAAATAATGCTTATCGAGTTCACGAGTATCAGGTTAATGTTAACTATAACCCATAACTGACTAGCTTTCGGGTTAGCAAATGACTTGGATGTAGAGTTCACTTTGTCGAGATTTTCAGTCATATTTTTTGCAACAGCAGCGATGAAGGCCTCGACTTTATCTATGGTTCTTTCAGCGATTTTCTTCTTCGTAATTTCGTGCTGGGCGGTTATGACTTCGTTTAATTTCACATTGTCATCCAGTATTCCAATACGTGTTTCAGTTATCTTTTCCAATGTGACTTTGAGTAAAATCTCGTATCGACTCCAAGTAATATCCCGCAGACGCCAGTTGAAACTATATTCCACATGTTTGTTTTCTAATTTGTAAGGCAATGAATTCAGGTATGGTAAAATGTACGGCGTATTTATCGATTGAAACTCGACTCAAAGTCGTAAAAATACTGATACATGTACTCGTAGAATCGATTTACACATTGCAAGTCGATAAATCGATCATGATTCAAAGCGTTTAATTACAAAATTATATTTGAATAGCGTTGGTTATGAATAATAGAATCCTTTCACACACGTAGGACGCATCGTTCTTTAAATGAAGTATTTATACAATTTGACACATAAAATACATTTTGGATTTAGACATTAATATACAAAGGTGAAAGAATTAAAATCTACCTAGCATGCTAAGAGTGTTCATGTGCTGTTAGTATAAACGATTTGCACACAGTTCATTATAGGATAGTTATGTTTAACTTAAATTCGGTCTCTGTTTACTGTATTTTATAAAATTCTATAAATGCATACATGTGACAGAGAAAGGGCAATTGCTGAACATTTTAGTTTGACATTGTCATCAGAACTTTGATTTGTCTGCAGGAATGTAATACTGGTTACAATAACGTATATTTTTCAAGTTGTTCGGTCAAAATGCTGGCATCATTTACGATTTCAAGTGATTCAGTCACAATTCTTACACGCGTGTCACTATTTATTCTAAAAAATATATTATCGTGTGTTGTTTTTTTGACAATATCACTTTTCTAAACGCTAGTTTTTGCTTCGATTTTATCTTACAAAGTATTAATGGGATGTGTTCACGTCTTCACGAATTAACAATTGTCCAACTTTGCGCACAGATTCTCAAAATAAAAAGTGTATTCAATGGATCAACATAAAAGTACAGACATATTTATATATTGCAAGTACCTGCCCGGTTATGGATAATCGTCATTCGACACTTGTATAATTACAAAGTGTTACAAACGAGAAAGGATGGAATAATTTGGTGTGTTCTGTTCTGAACATTTTTATCCAAACGAGGTTTTCTAACATAAACTAAGTGAAACGACTTGCAGCATAATTGCTATTTTTCTTGTCACGTTTAAGTAAACACGAACATTGTCGTATGCTAGATGTTTTCGTTTCGTTTTTAGCGGGTTAAGCGTCATTCGAGGTTAGCTTTCCGAACTGACTACATGTGGATAATTTGTATCGCACATTTTGAATCGTCGGTACAACAGTGTCGGAAAATCAAGAAGAAATATCGGAGAATGCCAGTAGGACAACACCTGAACAGCAGGTTTTACTAAATAAAGAAGTTAATAACGCTTTGATAAAAAAGGGGACTAGGTTTTAAACATTATGCCGTTCATTTTGGAAATGTGTCAAATACAAACACAGTGTCATATTTTTAATATGTGGCTTGTAAGAAGCACTTTGATTTTTAAAGTGAGGGCTTAGATAGGTCGTAAAGGATAGAAAAACCTTTTGAACGGAAGGACTTCAACCAGGTCATGTAGCTTATTCACTCCGAGGTTAAAACTCTGTAGAAATACGACAAACTGTTGACGATCGCAGACAGGTTGGGAAGGTTCACGAGTACACCGAGCATCCTTTGGCTGACGACGACAATGACGAAACAATGGCTGTTGCAAGTGCTAACCGGAACCGCCGGTTCCAGCCTAATGACATCAACAACAGAAGGTTAAAAGAAACTAACGGCCCTCTCTGCATTTAATAATCTTCACATTTGTTTCGTGGCTCTACAGCTTGATATGGTGAAGCTGCTTCCCGACATTATCAAGGGAGTGCTTTCACACATCAGCGATTTCCGGTCGTCCTTGGACACATGTATCGAATGCCATTCGAGAAAGCACCAAGTTATGAAGTTGAGTAAAGCGATTTAGCACCCATGCCTTCATATTATTTTTCAAGTTCTAAAACAGTAAAAGATAATATAAAATAGCACATTGATTTATGGAGCAAGCCATTGCATGTCTGTGTATATTCATGTATTAAGATATTTTCGATAATGGTTATGTTATTGAGTTTGTGTCAAAACAAAGACCCATATGCTTAAAAATAACGCTTCACCTCTAAAACATAAAACTATTGAGAAAACTATTCTGGAATCATTCAATAACAATTGCANTGATCAGTCATCAAAAAACGATTTTGTCGATGATAAATATAGCGCGCTCAACTAGCGTAAAATAATTGATGCGTTGACTGTTGAGAAAACAAACGGACTACTTAGATGGTTAACCGAGACTATGTTCATGGTATGTGGCTAAAACAACAAGTTTTCCATGACATGTGAGTTCACTGATTATGCTGCTCTTAGGAGGGAATTAGGATTTGCAATCGACACTATTATATCAACACTAAAATGAAACCATTGTTGACCCGTTTATCATGTTTAAATATTGTATGCCCTAAACAATTTACCGGCGAACAATCATCACAGAAAACTTTTGAAAACACAAGAAGTTACGTGCGGGAACTTCAACTTCAGACGTTGACCGCACCAAGACCTTGTCTCCCAAAGCTAGAATAGCAGACGCAAGCACACTTAAACAATATTTACCATTCACCTGCATTGATTTCGACAACACTCTACCTCCGTGAACAATCTGGAAGATATTCGGATCTGTTTCAAATGAACAATACTGCAGCGTGAACATGTACTCTCCAGCTTCTGTCGCTTTGAAGTGTCCAGTTTTACGGTCATAGCCGCCACCATCATGTAACATGACCACCTCGAATACAACTGTCTCATTTACACCATATGTATACTCTCCATATCCAGACTCTTTTTCAAATTCGTTACTGACATCAGTGCGTCGAACTTGAACCATACTCTCGTGCCTGATACCTTGTCCTGAAATTTAATGTTTATTTGTTTTGTCTTGTTTACGCAAAAGTCAGGAAGTATGGGCGAACACATTGGTGGGAGGGCAGGAGATTTGGCATCGACCAAAACTTGTCTGGCGTTTACTTTTTACAATGTTGATGGAAATTGTAATATCTGATAAGCTCTGTTGTGCAAAAGACACAAGTCCCTAGACCCAAGGTCAAGGATAGAATTTAGTGTCAAAGATTAAGTTCAATACATGTTTTATACAAATAATGCATTTAGACGGGGTCCACTCTTTTCTAAATAAGTCTATAAAGTGAATGGCGTAGCTTTGTAATAATGTCATTTTTGAGAATGCTTACCATTGTTTAAATTTGTATTCTACATTTTGTTAAATAATGACATATTTTCTTCTGAAGTGATTTTAGTTTTTTATGGAAAAACTGGTGTTTGATTTCTAATTAATATCCTATACGTATAAACATCATTTTATGGACAGATTTGTAGTTTTCTTCCCGATAGTGCGCGCATTTATAAAATGAAACCAGTAGCATAAGGCCGTTATCTATGGACAATGCTGAAATTTTACTTTCTAGAATCTCCTGTTGTTTATTTTTATAAACTTGATAGAAATTATTTTCTAAGAAATTTGATGACCGCACTTGAAAATGTTACAGGCTTTTCAAATGTAATAACGAATCGTTCGTAAAGGCCCCTAATTTAGTAATGTCGGACATGTGGTATAACTTTCAAAAATTAACATGAAACTGACCTTAATGCATGAGTATATCTAAATACCGTTACGTTGAATATATTAGTTTCAGAACTTGAATCAAGTAATGCGTATCACAACAAATGCCATGTTATGGCATTACTTAACCTTGAGACACGTGCTTGACAAAAAAAATACAAAAAGCAAATATTAAAAGCACTTAATAATTGCTTATCACGTTCACGAGTATCAGGCTAATGTTGGCAAGTTTCATAAACAATACCTTTCGGTTCAACAAATGACGTGTTTGTAGAGTTCACTTTGTCGATAATTTCAGTCATATTTCTTTTAGCAGCAACGATGAAGGTGTCGACCTTATCTAGGGTACTGTTAACGAGTGCCTTGGCTGTAGTGTCAATTTCTTTAGCAGCTCCAGAGACATGCTGCACAAAAGTGTCAACGAGGGTCATATTTTTTGTAGCAGCAGCGATGAAGGTGTCGACCTTATCTGTGGAACTTTCAACGAGCGCATTGACTGTAATGTAAATTTCTTCACCAGCCTCAGTGAAATGCTCAATAACAGTGTCAACGAGGGTCATTTTGTTTGTAGCCGCAGCGATGAAGATGTCGACCTTATCTACGGTAGTTTCAACGAGTTCTTTGACTGAAGTGTTAATTTCTTTAACAGCTCCAGATACATGATGCACAGCAGTGTCAACGAAGGCATTAATACTATCATCGAGTTTCTTTTTCGTAACTTCGAGCTGGGCATTTAAGGCTTCGTTGAGCTTCACATTGTCATCCATTATTTTCATACGTATTTCAGTTATCTTTTCCAATGTGTCTTTAAGTAAAAACTCGTTCCGAATCACTCTTTCCAGTACTTTTTCCTCGCAGGCAAATTGTGAACGTTCAGGACTCAAAGGCTTCATAGAAAATAAGACTCCTAATAATATCCCCGATACGCCAGTTAAAACTAAATTCCACATATTTGTACTATGATGTACAAGAAATGAATACACCTAATGTACAATGTGCGTCGTATTTATCGATATTGAAGCTCGGCTCCAAGTGGTTAAAAACCAATACATGCAGAATCGATTTACACATGGCAAGTCCATATATCGATTGTAATTCAAAACGTTTCCTTTCAAACTTCTATTAACAAAGAGTTGGTTATAATTGAATACTATAATGCGTTAACCCAAATAAGAGAGAGAGAGAGAGAGAGAGAGAGAGAGAGAGAGAAGGAGAAATAGAGATAAGAGAGAAAGCACAGATTCGTTGTGCTTTTTGCGCTGCCATTATGTTTACGTTCTGCTGTATATGTTTGTAGAAGGTTTTGCGGCTCTTGGTGAAATATTTGAGATGCGTATTGGATGGGGTAGTGCTACTGCTAAATGATCGTTTACAATTAATTGAATGAAATGCCATGTGTGTCCGACTGGTTAAGTGAGTAATTACTTCAAAAGTCAATGGTTACATGCTCCTGTTAAAAAGTTAATAGGCTTTATTTGAAACATGAAAAGGTAGCGTAGAAGTTCAGGCAAAAAGGTAAATCAAACTGATAATAGTTATACCAGAATTTATTGATTCTAAAAATGGGGTTCCAGCTCGTATGCCTTCTTAGGTTTGTCGGTACTATTTTAGTATCGTTTAGTTCCGGTAATGACGCATACTGTATACATTCCTATTGGAAATGGAAAACGACTCGAATGGATGATGATATAACGTTTGATCAAGATTCAAAGTCTAAGCCTTTGTTTTGAAGGATTATTTTAAGTCGAATTCTTTTATGTCGATGTATTCCTTTTTGAGGCTCCCAAGAAACATTTTTGTTCGTAGAGTGATTTTGCTGGCAGCGGCTTATTACTCAGTAGTTTAAACGCAAAGTGTCGTTAAGTGATGGAGAACGTAGGGCTAGTTACCAACGAAATTAGATCGCTCTAGTATGTTACTATTTCTTTTAACAAGTATTTGTCTAAACAAAAATGTAAAACTGAATACCGAGAATCGGAAGGTTGTTCGGATTGTAATCAGAGACAGTGTTAAGCCTTAACTTAAAGGTTTTGGCCGTAGTATAATGGCAATGTGCACGGATTTTAGGATTGTGGTGGTAGTAGACTGGATTCCTAGAAATCTTTATGGTGAGATTGAAGTTTACAGTCAATGGTGTTACTGGGATAAAGGGAATGTTTCCGATGTTATTTTCGTCAGTTTAATACAAAATGTGGTCAATACGATGTAGACATATTTGCAAATAATAACAAAACAAAATCACCAACGATTAATTTTCAATTTTGAAGGAAGAGCGCAAAAGGCGTTGGTACCTTTGCTTTCGACTAGGGAGGAGTCAAAAACTGGTTCATTCCTCAAATTTATTTAAGTCCGAAAGTGTTAAATTTGCGAAAGGGGGGAGAGCAATTGGAACGTTTGTAGTGCCAAATGACAATCAATAGTGTTATGGCCGATATCAGTAAATATCCAAGAAGGATTTCATTTAAGATTTTGTCGAATACGAAAAAAGATAATAAAGAATATCGAACAGTATTCTATTCGTTAATCTTGTTCGAAATCTTTTCCTCGGTTGTTTGTTTTCGTTAGGTAGTTCTATGCCACCAAACATTTGATAATTAGTTTTATCAAAATTGAAGAATCATTACATATTGTAAGCTTTATCGTTATTTTTGTAATGTATATATATACAACAATTTTACAAACAATTTTAAATGCAGTACTAAGTTTGGTGAGTTTAATTAAATGTGTATATATGTAATAGACCATATTGTACACTGCCACCAGGCATTCAACATTTCGTTTGATTCAGTGGCCGAGTTTTTTTTTATTAGAAAGCAAAAAGGACAGTTATGGTTCAAATACCGTACCACATTTTTATTTTTAACATTTTTACTTTATTGAGCATGATATAAGATTTGCTATTCTACTTAATGAATGAATTGTGTTAAAAGCAGCTATACATCAACGGTTATGACAGATATAAATGAAAATTAGTTGCCATTAGTATGCATCAAATTATTGTTTGTATTGTATTTTTTTAAATGGTTTAAACTTTAAAGTAAACATAGAGATAAATTAAAAATATATATATATATATTTAAAGATGAACAATAAAAAGGTTGCGAAAAATAACATAAAAACATATAGATTCTTACTAAAAAAGAAAGTTTACATGTTCGATCTAGAATTGGTGAACGTTACATACATGTAACGATAATGATACCACTAAACTATTGATTCGCCTTCATATAATATTCAGGTAGATAATAATTCATTATTGGAAACCCTGATTATATTTTCTAAAATCCATGATATTTTATTCTACCAGCTACATGTCATACGTCATCAAGAAATCAATTTAGCATGTTTATTATTCATGCTTTGACTTTTGAGATAAAGAAAACGGACTATAATGTGCTTTTGAATAATGAGACTATGTTCACGTTTTTGGCTTAAGTAGCAACCAGTGGATGACATGGGGTTCACTGGTTAGGTTGCTGTTAGGAGGATTCTATGATTTGCTTTCGACAATATTATATCAGAGCAAAATTAAACAATGATTAACCAGTTTATTATCCCCACGCTTTTTGAAAAAAAGGTGGGGGTATTGTGGTTATCTCCGCCGTCCGTCTGTCCGTCCGTCCGTCCTGGCCACTATCTCCTCCTACACTATTAGCACTAGAACCTTGAAACTTACACACATGGTAGCTATGAGCATATGTGCGACCCTGCACTATTTGGAATTTTGATCTGACCCCTGGGTCAAAAGTTATGGGGGTTGGGGTGGGGCCG
>VMBQ01002377.1:19731-70479 GCA_007657795.1 Dreissena rostriformis
GCATGGCCCCATTCCCAACCCTGGGGCGCCCCGCCCACATAGGCCACAACCACCCAAAATTGCCTTTTACTATAATTTCTTCATTTCTACACGGATTCACTTCAAATTGATACTGAACTTCTCTTATGACAATACGGTCAATCTCAACTATGCATGGCCCCATTACCAACCCTGGGGCGCCACGCCCACATAGACCACACCCACCCAAAATTGCCTTTTACTATAATTTCTTCATTTCTATACCGATTCACTTCAAATTAATACTGACCCTCTCTTATGATTATACGGTCAATCTTAACTATGAATGGCCCCATTACCAACCCTGGGGCCCCGCCCACATAGACCACACCCACCCAAAACTGCCTTTTACTACAATTTCTTCATTTCTACACCGATTCACTTCAAATTGATACTGAACTTCTCTTATGACAATACGGTCAATCTCAACTATTCATGACCCCATTACCAACCCTGGGGCGCCCTGCCCACATAGGTCACACCCACCCAAAATTGCCTTTTACTATAACTTCTTCATTTCTACACTAATTAACTTCTAATTGATACTGAACTTCTCTTATGACAATACGGTCAATCTCAACTATGCATGGCCCCATTACCAACACTGGGGCACACCTAGGTCAAACATTTGGGGTGGGGATACGCGTCGGCCTCTGCCGCGTCATTTCTAGTTCCGTTTAATGTGGTATGCCCTTATACATTTACAAGCGAACAATCATCCCATAAAAACTGTGCATACATGAGAGTTCACTGGCGTGAACATCACCTTCAGACGTTGACTGCACCCATACCTTGTCTCCCAAAGCTAGCATAGCCAACGCTCGCACACTAAAACACCATTTACCATTCATCTCAATTGATTTCGGCAAGACCCTTCCTTCTTTAACAATGTGAAAGAAATCCAGATTTCCGCAAGATGACCAATACTGCAGTTTGAACATGTACAATCCAGCTTCTGGCGCCATGAAGTGTCCAGTGTTAGGGTCATAGCCGCAAACTTCGTTGGACATGACTTATTCGAAAACAATTGTCTCGTTTATACCATATTTATACGTTTTACAATGTTCTTCACTGTCTGAGACACCAGTCCGTCGAAAGTGGAACATAACCTGATGTATGGCACTTTGTCCTGAAATTTAACAATTCGAGTTTGTATTTCTTGTTACGCCAAAGACGGGACAAACGGGCGATCATATTTTCGGGAGAGCGAGAGATTTGGACGCGAAAGAAATCTTGTTTACTTTAACAGTATGGATTTTTATTCTAATAACTGGGCAGATATAACAAGACTGTTAATAAAGAGCGGCACGAGCAAGAACCATGGCGAGGGGCAATTTCACATTTAACGGCAATGGTCATCAAGAGTACTTTCGACGAGGCATTTCTTAAATCAGCATGAATAAGCCTTAGGGTTCAATTTAAGAAATTAGCGCTTAAAATGTCTGTTATAAATTTAATTTAAATTAACTTTGTATAAGTGACAAGGAACAGGTTTCTTTAGAAAAAGGTTGATGCCACAACTCAAGGGCAAAGTTCAGCTATAATTAATGAAGCCTAAACACGTTAAGCGGAGCATTGCTATTGTCATTCTGGATTGAGTTGCAAATACACGAAGTGTCAATCTCGATGTCATAAAATGTCTCGCACAAGAACCAGGTCTTTAAGTTCAATGATAGGGTCACAACTCAAGGTCCCATGTATGAGCTAAAACCAAACTTTGTCCATACATGACGTATATCACTTCCCAAATAACTTGGTAGACATGACAGGTATCGTGAGACTGAGTGTCACGCATAACAACCAAGCCACCCCCCCCCGTTTAACTCGTAAATGTCTCAAGAATATGGCAGTCCACAAGGAATGGATACTCAAAATGTTTCACAGAAATGACATGCATGATGGGATGATGTGACATGACAACAGCCCAAAACCGGTCACTATGTCAATTTTTCAAGTTCACAATTTAGTCTCAATTGAAATAAATCAATCATAATCGCTTTTTCAGAAGCAGGATTGTGTCTACCATTGATGTTGTTCTAGTTATTTGGCAGAAACGACAAGGATGATGAGAAGAAGTAGGAGGAGATTCAACGTTAAGATAAAAAATCAGGGTCTTATATTAAATATTCAAAGCACTTTTCTTCGTTCAGTTTAAATGGATTTCAACTGATGGCAATTATGTTATGGACTTTTGGGCAAAACAAATCATAGAAACATGGTCAAGGTCATTTATCGAGGTGAAGTATAATACAAGTATGTACGAATCCTACGTTAATGACACACTTATGTAGGATTTGATATATATAGGATCTGACATGAGTTGTCATATCATACCATATTTTATTAAACGAGTTCAGAAATTGTGTTAGTAAGCGAGCCTTTGGTATCTACAAACACACCTCTTTACGACCACCTCGATATAAGAACAGTCCGCTTATAAAGACACATTTAAAAATACCCGATCGTTTGTTTAATATATCCACCATCGCCGATGATAAGACCACCCCGCTATTCCGAATAACGTCCACTTTTCTCAGACAAAAAATAAAATTAATTTTCAAATGACCCACTTATTTTAATGGTTCTCCTAGGCGGCATGCATGTAAGACATACAACTTTTATATAGAAAACTGCTTCTCGGTATAAAAGAAACTTGTGAAAATCGATACAGTTTGTTATGATAAACCATGTGTAAATTGTACGTGTACTAGATTTCTCTAATTGGTTCCAATTATTGACCCTTGTTCACAGGAAGTTTTATGGGCTTATTATGTATCTTTTCTATTGAATTTGATCAATGTTTTATTAACCAGTTTTTAATTTTTATAATTGAAACTTTATTTGATTTACTTTTATGAAATTCTATTCTTGTTGCTTTTTGTTATAAATGTAAATGTACTTTAAAAGGCAAACACAATGTTTAAATTGTCTTGGACATGCAAAATTGACATATACATGCAGGCCTGTTCAACGAATTTTGTAAGCACATTTAGTATAGACCGCAGTTGGTTATGTGTGTATTTGTTCGTGTATTTATTAAAAAATGCGTCAGAAATGTAAACAAATAATATAAGGAAATTCGGACAAATGGCTGTCCCTGCACGTAAATGCTCTGGGGAAAGGACTCACATGTATTTAGATCTAGGACTGCCAAACCTTGATACAAACATCCCCCTACACGACGACCACTTTGTTTTCAATGTTCGTTATAATGGTGGGGACTATAAAAGCAGTAACATGCCCATACTTACCTTTAAATATGAACTTCCCTCTTTTGGTGATGGATACAAACTTTGCACGCAACACGTCATTACCAAGTGGCGAACACTTGTGGTGAGTAATATGGTCATATAACTGAAGAGATTACAGCCCTGGAAAGTTGTACTTTGCCCACATTTGATCTTTGACAAGTGTGGCTTTGACTTTAAACGTACGTTATTTCGAAATGTGCGCATGATCATTAATCTTTTCAGAAATTTGCTGATATCTCTCGTTACAAACGTAATTAAGATTACCAAGAGAGTGTAATTTAAACTTGTATGAACCCATTTGCACAAACAGTAACTTCAACATACCGATAACAAGTTTTGTACCTTGATCAATCAATCCAGTATAATTAATAAAGTACAGGTCTGATTTGGAAAATATTTCACGGAATGGTTGCCGAAGACGTTGGCGATTAAAAAACAATACAAATTCCAAGAAAAGCTAGAACGGCATTAACAACTCCAACAATAACCATTAAAGATCAAAGTCAATGTGTATCTCACTTCGGACTAGTTAGAGACAAGAAAAACAATTATGAAGTAAATTGTATATACTTCAAATTAAAGAAGATAACATGTATCAATTCCACACCGTTACTGAACATAATTCACACAATTAAAAACAAACAGAGAAATTTAAACAACATATTAAAAAAAAACATATCTCGTGGCAAAGATTTAGGTTTGAAATGTAGGTAGGCTAAAATTAGCAATACTGTTTCTTAACAGAAGAATAGGACAAACACAGCGTTGAAAAGCGTACATTTAGTGTTAATAAATCAACACGTTTTGCTAAAATCAACCGCTTTGTCTAACATATGTATGTTACAAAATAGTATAAAGAAAAAATGACACATTATACATAATTTATCATCCTTAAATTGATATGTAAACATCGCAAAAACATCCTAATTTTTGCATCATACAGTCAAAAACAACAACACCTCAGCAAGATGTGAAATTGTCATATCTTTTTCAAGAATTCTCATACACACACTGACACTTTGGATGTTGAGATTCCAATGTTTAACAACGAGATTCCTCCCCGCAAGCAGCTATACAAACCTTCATCCATTATCTAAGAAACAAAAATATCCATCGCATACTACAATAACACGCCATTGTATTTTCCTTTTTCCATCAAACAATGATAGCATATTTCTGTGTTTTTCAATATAAAGGAAAAAAAGAATTCATCATTTTTCGTTTGTTTTTTTTGTTTTTGCGTATACACGATAAAATGTAGTTGAATGAAAACTCACTTTTTATAAATGTAGTTAATACAGCCAAAATATATTTAATCTCAAAGCTGTTTATGATAATCTCTACTTTGTGTTTTTGTTTAATTGATATTTCGCATTCGCAATGTGTACGAATTTATAACAAAATCTTCAACAAAAAGTCGTTTCTTGTTTGCAAGTCATACTGAGAAAGTAAGCATTTAACGCATAGTGTTTTTAATGATTTTTTTGTTTTATACCGTGCGTGAAACTTTGTAATAACACACTTACTATAATTGCATTTCTCAATTATTCTCACATTATCACACACAATTGATATCTATAAATATCTGATATTTCCTTTTTAAACCAATACTATTATACTTACAGGAACAAAATAATCTTAAAGCATGTATGTTATGACTTAAAACGTGACCGTGAACACAAGAAAACAATGAAAAATAAAGAAAAATAGGCAACAGATAACCCTCCAGCGAACGTCGAGAAAAGCAAAAACCGTTAAGGACTGTTTACTGTAATGATGCAGCAATACATGTACAACAAGGTGCTGCTTACAAACTGCAAATTAATGGTTTTGTACATTTATTGATGATAAACCACTTGCTCGAAAAATATCGAATATAGAAATGTTGCATCCACTAATTGCCATATTTATTATTTGAAATAAGCAATAATTTATCCGCAATATTGGTTTATGTACTTGAAAATGAAAGACGTATTGATATAAGAGGGGGTTCTATTTCTTTCTCGCTGCTGGTAAAGACAATATCCATCTTAGACCATTTTAAAGGATAACATATTCAAAACCCTTAATCCACAATAATCCATGAAATAGGAGATACTTAATAAAAAAAATTGAGGTTAAGAATTTTTAAAAATGAATGATTGTATCATCTCATGTGCATGTTGTACAGAACAGTACATCGCGAACTGTATGCGTTTTATTTTTATTTTTCTTATTTCTTTTAATCAGTTTTTTTTTGTGTATAGAAAAGTTCGCTAATAAATGTCATACACGATTACTTTCTTATGATAACAGATTGATATCGGACTAGGATACACATCGGATGGAAAGCCTCGGCACCGCTATGCCGATATCATCCTCGTTCGATATTTTATCATTAAAAGGTTATCATTTATTCTTTACATAAGTTTGGTAGGCTAAAATTAGCCATACTGTTTCACAATATATACATGTTTTGTTTAAATACAAAAATATGTACCGGTACATCATATTTTAATAACCATTTTATGTTATGTGCCATGGTATGTGCACGAAAAAAAGGTTGTTGACTACATACACATCGTATTATTATTATATGCCACTACAAAACATGTAAGAGTTTTATACTGGAATCATGCTTTCCGTGCCGCCGTGCTTGTCCATGACATAACTAATTGAAAGGAGGGGCATATTACAAGATTCTTAGGTATTGATACCAAATTGATACCAATGATAACATGATTATTGTTCACGTTTTATTCTAAACTGATGTCTGCGGATTTACTCCTTTTGATATATACACGATACGATTCACATTTCCCTCTTAATCTATCTACAAAATCAGAACTAGCAAACTCACTTGCAGTGGTATAGGGGTGGGGGGTAGGCTATTTCAGCCGAATCAAAAAAATATTTCACCCATATCTTGGCGGTTAGTGTTAACCTACTCCCAAATTTTCTAGTTCAGCAGGTTTACAAGTATACATTTCTGATTCTTACGCTTTAACTGACAAGTGTCATTTTTTGAGGTAGGGGCTAAGAGGCCGTAAAATAAAATCAAGGCAAATCCACAAAACGTAATATGGACGGTTCTGGAATCTAACCAAACGATCCTCTGATATGTAGTTCAGCGATCTTCCAAAGGAGCTAGCCGTTACGTATCGTGATTACTTTTTTCGAAATGCCCTACTAAGTATAGCGTGATGGATACAAAAATAAAACACAATAATCAAAACAATTTGTAAAATTGCCATGGGCATTCACCAATGGTGTGCCTTTCGTCCGATGCACTGGCCGAGTGGTTTGAATAGGAATCAAATCGGCCTGTAAACAGTTTTGTTTCGAATACCGTAACAAAGTTATGTTTTTAATTGTTATTTTACATATTTTAAATGTATCAAGCATTATAATTATAAAATTGGATTTTCTACATCATGGTTCAACTATATGGCAAACAGCTATACAGCGACGGTTACGACGGATAAAATGAAAACTATGTGTCCGTTTGTATTGATCCGTTGTTTGTTAGTATTTTTGAAAAACAAAGAGAAAAACAAAACGAAGACATACCATTGATTTACAAACATATAATAAAAATAATCAACATTAGCACAACATAATTAAGATTCTTAATGAAAAAGAAAGTTCAAATATTGGATCTAGAATCGGTGAACTTCAGATTAGTGTGACGAGCATTTTACAACTAGACTATTCGCTTTCATATAGAATACGGGTAAAACATATTTGTTATTGGAAATGTATAACATTTTCCAACTTCCATTATGGTTTTGTACCCGATACACATCATTTGTCATCAATAAATCAATTAGGCTTGTCGAGGATATAAATAACACGCTCAACTACTATTATTTATTCATTCTTTGACTTTTGAGCAACAAAACAGACTATAATGTGCCTTAGAAGGTTGAGCGGGACTATGTTCACGTTTTGTTGCTTTAACAACAACCAATGGATGACATGGAGGGGACTAGGATTTGTATTATACAATATTATATCACACCGAAAATAAAACAATGATTGATCAGTTTATTCTGTTTAATGTTGTGTGCCCTGATACATTTACAAGCGGACAATCATCCCAGAAAAACTGTGCATACAAGAGATGTCACTGGCGTAAACATCGTCCTCAGAAGTTGACTTTACCCAGACCTTGTCTCTCGAGGCTAGCATAGCAAACGCTCGCACACTAAAACACCATTTATCATCCATCTCGATTGATTTCGTCAAGACTCTGCCTTCTTAAACAATGTGAAAGAAATCCTGATTTCCGCGATGTGACCAATACTGCATTGTGAACATGTACACTCCAGCTTCTGGCGCCACGAAGTGTCCATTGTTAGGGTCATAGCCGGCCACTTCGTTGTACATGACTATTTCGAACACAATTGTCTTGTTTATATCATATTTACAATGTTTAAAATGTTTTTCATCGTCTGAGACTCCAGTTCGTTGAACGTGGAACGTAACCTGATGCATAACACCTTGTCCTGAAATTTGACAAATCAAACGTTTATTTCTTGTTTCGCCAAAGACGGGTGATCACATTGTCGGGAAAGCGGGAGATTTGGCATCGGAAAATCATTTGTATATTCTAATAACTAGGCGATATAACGAGAATGGTTATAAATAGTCGCACGCGCAAGGACCAAGGCCAGGGTCAAGGTGACATTTCAACGACAATGGTCATCAAGAGTACTTCCGCCGAAGCATTTCGTTGTTCAGCATAAAAATGGATCAAATCTTAGAAATAAGCGCTTAAAACTTGTGCAGGGGCATACTTTTGTCTAGTATAGATTTACCTTTAAAGTACTTAGTACAAGGGACACGGAACAGGTTTCTTTGTTAAATGGTAATGCCAAAATTCAATGACAAAGATCATTTATAATTAATGAAGCCTTAACCTTTTGTCCGAAGCATTTCTTTGTGCATCCTGGATTGATTTTTAAACAACAGAAGTGACAAGTTCGATGACATGGAATGTCGCGCTTAAGAACCAGGTCTTCAAGTTCAATGATAGGGTCACAACTCAAGGTCACATACAAGAACTAACGCCACAAACGGTTCAGTGCATTACTTTGTCCAGCATGGATTTATTCCCAAATAACTTGTCAGACATAACAAGCATCGTAAGACGGTCAAGAATAAGATATCAGATATTACAATAAAACCCATCCAAATGGCTATGTAGTCCACCAGGAATGGATATTTACACTGTTTGACAGAAATGATCAGCATAAATGGATACAGTGTCGTTAGTAACAACCTAGATTCAAGTTCAATGTCACTGTTTAACGCAAAAGGTTCAAGTGATATGGCGTGCCCGACGCCGTCACCAGTTCAAATGTAATTGTCAATTATAAGAAATCGATAAACACATTTTTGTTATATTTGTAAGCATATTTTCGTCCAGCATCGATCAAATACTTAATTGGCATAATTACGTCAAAGGTCAACGTCAGACCTAAGAGGCAAACATTTAAACATATAAACTTAACATATTTGTGTTTCGATACAGACTTTTAGCCATAACTGACTACCTGACTCAATGGGCGACGTGATTGTAGAGTTCATGTTTTCAAAATATATTATATATTCTTGGTAGCGGCATCGATGGAAGACTCAACCTATCAAGACAACTGAGAGCGAGTGCCGTTATTGTGGAGTTAATTTCTTGCTTATTAACTTCCAACTGTGCATGTATGGCTTCGTCCAGCTTCACCCTGTCTTCCTTTATCCGTACGTTTGTTTAAGTTATCTTTTCTCACGCGTCTTTCAGTAACACTTCAACTCGATAACTCTTTCCAATAGTTTTTCCTCGTATAGACATACAGGAAATGAACGATCCATGGAAAACAAGTATCGTAACAGTATTCCGGATATGCCGATTAAAACTAAATTCCACATACTTGTTTTTTCATGACCAAGTACAATAAGTATGTCGTTTAATGTGCTGTGTTTTCATATAAGTGGAGCGTCGTGTTAATCATCAATGCTGTCTGGCTATCTGCGATATTATTTGCAAGTACGTGTTATCAGTTTATAAAGCGTACACTTTATATGTGACCTCAAGTTATTGTACAAACAATTCGTTGTCACTTGAGATAATGATAAAATCTGTTTTAGTTTTTAAGCACATGTGTTTAGAAGTTCTTTTAACTAATACGTTTAAGTATTTAATAAATAGTTGTTCAACTTTTCTTTCAAGGTAAAGTGTGCGGCGTATTTACCAATAGTGAAGCTCGAATTCAAGCCGTAATTATACCCATATAGGTAGAATCGTTTTACACATGACAAGCCGATATACATGTATCGATTACATGTATGATGCAAAGCTTATAGTAAGAAACTTCTATTTGCATAGAGTTGGCTTCATGTGAATAATAGATTCCATTCACCCAAATAGGAAAACTCGGTTTAAACGTAGTAGTTATACTATTGAATTTAGACATAAATCCGTTCGCCCAAATAGGACAGATTGTTCTTTAAACGTGGTAGCTAAACAAATCGACATATGAAAGACATTTTGAATTTCGAAACAAATATACAGGAAATTAAAAATAAAATCTGCTTATGATGCTAAGAGTGCTCATATACTGTTAGCATGAATGCTCGGCAAACAGTCTGTTATATAATAGTTGTTGTTCACTTAACTCCGTTTACTATGAATGATAATATTATATAAAATGTATAAAGTTTGTTTTAAAAAAAACATAAAGGCTTACATGAGGTCGTCTCTGGACGACTTGGATACAATGCAGTAGTTACAGTAGCCTTTTATAGAACTGCTAGAGTTATTCGTCGGCTTAGTTCAAGCAGCGTCACATTAAAACAGACAATGCGTGTCGCGTATTATGTTAAATACTATGCTTCCAAAGCATAACTTTGCCAGAGAAAGGCATTAATATAGTATAATGTTCAGTAGATATACGGAACAATTAAATAACACAATGTTGTTTAATGCGTCTTTAGTTGTTACATAGTGGAAGTAAATTACTTGTGTATAGTTGGTAATGTTTACAATTCTTATATCATAATATAAATTATATTTAACTATAATTACACGTTTGATTACATTAAGTGATGTTCATTATGATTTTATTAACTAAAACAACTCATTTTAGATCACATATACTTAAGGATTCTTTTTGTCCCAAACCAAAAGGCCCAAATGTTTAATATTCGGTGCGTTACATTGTATTGTTGTCTTCTTAAAGATATTTCCAAATCATGCCTGCTAGGATAACTGGCAACAACCACATGATTTGTATAGCCAAAATAACATAAAAAAAAACTTTTTTCGAAAACCATGAGGTAGAACTTGGTATTAAACATAGAAAGGTTGTTATAACTGGTAATGTCCCAGGGTTGACATTTATGTATCAATTTGCTACATATTTCAACAAGCGGTAAATGTCGTCAGTTATATATGTTTGATAGGGTCCGAGAAATCACATTAACGATCACCTTTGTCCTTTCTGTTCATTATATAACTTCTAAGGCATACCATTTTAATGTTCATGTGAACGTTGATTGTTTGAAATCTCGAAATTAATATATTTTAGTATAAATATGTTGTTCTAAGTGTGACATTTTACAACACACAGCGAAACCCAATTTGAGGAAATGTCAAATCAGTGTTAAACTTTTACGCAAAAACGGTATTTACTGGCTATGAGTACCTGTAATGCATGTATATTCCATTGTTTCACAAATGTCAAACTATGCATTATTTCATGGCGGTTAAATGTGTTATTGTCAGGATTTGATCTTTACTTTAGTATACAGTATCAATAAAATATTCTATGGTAATATCAGTTTAACACTGCGTCGCGACATAACGTTATGTTATATAGGGGTAATTTTAACGATCTAGCAAATACAGGACCTTCCGTGTAGGGCATAATTATGGCGTTCTGTATATGACTAAAGCTTAACTTTAGGGGCCGTCCAACAGATTGGTAAATTGACAAAATTAAAAAAAGTTGTTTCATATTTGCAAATTTTCGCGTTTGTTATGATATTTTTGAGGAAATAGTAATACTGACCATTTACAATGCTCTTAAATATCCATTATATGCATCTTTTGACGATTTGAAAACCTCAAAATCATAAAGCGTCGTTCGACGCGAAACGATTGAATAATTTGGAAAGTTCTGTTATTGTCGCTATATTTTGTAAAACTACGAGGATTGCTTATATATGGTATAAAATACGGCTATCGTACATACTTGTCAGGATGGCCGAGCGGTCTAATTGGTTTTTACTCCAGGACCCCGATGGTCACTGGTTCGAGCCCTGATGAGGTTTACTTTTTTTTCCCTTTTTAAATTGTATTCTTGTTTTTTAACTGCAGATTTTTAGGTCAAATGTTTGAATTTATCAATATAGAGCATTTAATGACATGCTTCAATACATGCCAAAATCTAGTGGACAGTCCCTTTAACTTTCTGAGTTTATTAATTTGCTCGTCATAGCAGATCTATATACCGGTACTGTCCGGTAGTATAGTTTTGTTTTTAATCGCTTACAAATGCCTGTGTATGGTGGCATATAATGCCAAATAGAACTTGTTCACAGTTTGGCAAGAGGATACTTTTTAAAGAAAATTCTAAAAAATCGAAAAATAATATTTGCATTATATTGAAATAACGAATTAGCATTTTGGTTAAACAAATGGTTAAAAATATATGTTCGTTTATTGATTATCATCAACATAAACCGGAAAATAATCATACCGTAGTAACGATTTTCATCGATAATTAAAAAAAAAAAACGTGTATAACCGACAGCGTTTCAACTACTATATACTTTAAAAGCTTGCATGGTAAAGTAGTAACACGCTCTCTTTGTAAATAAGACGTCCAGGGCTCGAACCACAGCGCAGGCACATTTTATGCCCCCTGTAGGGTGGCATATAGCAGTTAAACTGTCCGTTAGTCCGTCTGTCTGTCCGTCCGTCCGAAAACTTCAACATTGTCAGTACGACTTTAGCAATATTATAGATAGCATCTTGATATTTGGCATGTATGTGTATCCCATGGAGCTGCACATTTTGAGTGGTGAAAGGTCAGGGTCAATGTTATCCTTCAAGGTCAAAGGTCAAAACACACAATCCAAGGGAAGTAATAAGCTGTAAAGGGAGATTATATTTAATAATTTATATACCTGCCAAATGATAAATAGAAATCTTATTTCATAGCGGCGCAGTAGGGGGCATTGTGTTTCTGACAAACACATCTCTTGTCAGTTGTGTCTTCTTGTAACTATAATTATTTCAAACTATTTCATATATTACCGTTTTGCTAGTAAGTTTATTTAATTACATTTTTCAAAAATAAGCATATCTGCTTACAGTTCCGTTATAATAACCGTACGAAAAATAAGTTGACTACCTAAAAATCGTGTTATTATAATATGCCAGCACCAAATAATGCAACAGGTTGATTCTGGAATCATTCTTTCCGGATTGCCTGTCCATTACATAACTCGAAATCTATCGGAGATATTATCATAGATAAATAAATTTTATTAAACGAAGGTGCAGTATTTAAGAGCCATAAGTATCGATATCATAATTGCATGGTTATTGTTACTGTTTTAGTCTCCACTGCTGTATTAGTCGTTACTCGTTTTGACACATGCACGATATGATTCACACATTTCCCTCTTAATCTGTCTAATAAATCAGAACTAACAAAGCCCTACTCGCAGTGGTGTATGAAGGCGGGAGGTGTGGCGGCGAGGCTATTTCAGGGGGTTTCAACAGTATATCACCCTTATCACGGCGGTCAGTGTTAACATACTCACACTTTTTCTAGTTCAGCAGGTTAACCAATATTACGTGCTCATGCTTACGTTATTAACTGCCCGTTTTCAATGAAAGGTAAAGGCAAGATGGCCGTAATAATTATTTCAAGACAAAAATCCCACACAAATTATGTGGAAGGTTCAGCAATCTTACCACACGATCATCGAATTTTAGGTCCATCGATCTTCCAAAGGAGCAAGTCGACCCATATCTTGATAGCGTCCACGGTACACTTCTGTGTAAGACATATTTGTTTAACGGACCACTTGACTAAAAGTACCAACAACTGACACCAAGATTTTAGCTTCACTGAATACCTACGGATTTATAATGAAAATTAACGAGTTATATTTTGCACTGTAAATTAATATTCGAGATGAAATTCGCATAAGTGAGATACATCGAAAGACCCGACGCACATGTTAGTAAATGGGACTTATAATGTATACTGATTTCAGTAACAAGGTAACAAAAACAAACGACGCGTATTTCGGGTATTGCAGAACATATCGGGCAAACCTTATTAGTAACAAAGATAGTTGATAACCTAGCAGTCCCAATAAAGGTAACGTATATTACTTGTTGACACTATAATGTATTTAAACAAAAATAACTAATTCAAAAATAAAGAATATAGAACAGTATTATGTTAATGTTGCTCGAACTGTTCATCACAGAAGGTAGTTTTCGTAAGGGAAACTTCGGACGAACTTTGTTTAAGTAAGAAATATGTTCGATAATCTAGAAGTCCCAATACATGTAACGTATATCACAAGTTGGCACTATTTTGTAATGGACTATTAAAATAATAATACAAACATATAATAATAAAGAACACATAACAGTATTATATTTGAACTGTATTTCTCAGTTACCGTAGTTATTTTTCGTAATGCAGTTCTATGGCACCATACACTTAATAATTATTTTGGGGAAAGTTCAGGAATAAGTACATATTATAAGCTTAATAGTGCTTAAAAAATAAATCTACATTTTGAAACATGTTATTGAAATACCATGATAAGTATCGCGTGATTAACTAAATATATGTTTTATTATGTAAAAAAAAAACATATAGTAAACTGACAGTACATGTAGCTATTCAAAAATGGTGTTACTGACATCAGCCTAAATTCCCCAGTGGCCACGGTGATTGATTAGCATTTAATGACATTTAAGTAACCCATCTCGCCCGATGCAGTGGTTTAACAAGGAAGTAAAAAAGCCTTTAAACGAACATTTTGTTTCAAAAACCGTTACAAAGTTCTTATTTAAATTTTTATTTTTGAACATTTTTATTTATTAAATATGATATTAGGTTTGCTTGTCTACATCATGATTGAATTGTATTTAAAAAAAAAAAACGAAGTGAAGCAACGGTGGCGACCTACGTAAATGCAAATATATGTCCGTATATATTTATCATTGTTTGTTTAGTAATTTTGAATATGGTTTAAACTTAAAAGCAAACAAAGCGAAAAGCTGAAAGAGACATAGCATATATTTACATATAAACAGTACAATCTAAACGAAAAATAACACAAACTAATACAAAGTCTTACTTTAAAAGAAAGTGCAAATGTTTGATCTGGAATGAGTGAACTTTAGATTAGAGTGACGAGCATTATGCCACTAGGCTATTGGCCTTCATATAGTATTCGGGTAGAACGTAATTCTTCAAAGGAAACCCTGCTTACAATCTTAAATTCCATTCTGTTTTTTTTTTTTCTCTACCAGATATACGTCACACGTCATCAATAAATCAATAAAGCTTGTCGATAATGTACACAACACACTTACTTTGTTGAGAAAAAAGGAATATAATGTACCTTGGAAGATTGAGCGCGACAACAACCAGTGGATGGCATGCGAGTTCAATTTAAGTCTGCTTTTAAGAAGGGACTATGATTTGCAATCGACAATAGTGTATCTCAATGAAAATTAAATCAATTATTTACCTATTTATTTGTTTAATGTTGTATTCCCTGATACATTTACAAGCGAACAATAATCCCAGAAAAACTGTGCATACATGATTCTGCATTCGCGTACACTTCGTCTTCAGACGTTGACTTCACCCAGACCTTGTCTCCCAAAGCTAGAATAGCAAACGCCTGCACACGAAAACACGATTCACCATTCACCTGAATTGATTTCGGCAACACTTGACCTTCTTTAACAATTTGAAAGAAATCCTGATTTCTGCGAAAGTACAAGTACTGCAGCGTGAACATGTACAGTCCAGCCTCTTGCGCCATAAAGTGTCCAGTGTAAGGGTCATACCCGGCCGCTTCGTTGTTCGTGACTTTATCGAAAACAATTTTCTCGTGTATACGAATATTATACTTTTTATTAAGGTTTTCACTGTGTGAGACACCAGCGTGTGGGGCATTATTCCGAAAAACATTTAACACAACCTTATGCCAGTCGGAAGCATAATTTTTTGCATTGAAATTTGACAAATCAAATGTTTATTTGCGAACATATTGGCGGGAGATTTTGCATCGGAAGCAAACTTGTGTGGAGTTTACTTTTTACTATATGGATACATTTTCTAATAATTTGGCAGATTTGACAAGGGTCATATCCGACAAATTCGTTGTCCATGACTAATTCGAAAACAATTGTCTCGTTTATACCATATTTATAAGTAGTACCATATTCGTCATTGTCTGAGACACCATTCCGTCGAGCGTGGAACATAACCTGACGTGTGACACTTTGTCCTGAAATTTGAGAAATCACATTTGTATTTCTTGTTGACGCCAAAGATGGGGGGGGGGCTTACGGGCGATCAAATTGTCGGGCGAGCGGGGGATTTGGAATCCAAAGAAAGTGTGTTTACTTTTTAGTTTTTACAGTATGGATGGCTATTCTAATAACTGGGCGATATAACAAGAATGTTGATAAAGAGTAAAGGAATAAGCCCACGGTTAAGTTAAAGGCCATATTTCAACGACAATGGTCATCATGAGTACTTCCGCCGATTCATTTCGTCGTGCGGCATTAAATTGGGTCAAACTTTATTAATCAGCGCTAAAATAGTGTGCAGGAGAATTATTTTGCCTAGTTTAGATTAAGTTTAAATAAACTGAGCAAAAGTAACACGGAACAGGTTTCTATGTCAAATGTTAATGCCCCAATTAAATCGCAAATGTCATTTATAATTAATAAAGCCGAATCACGTTGTCCGAAGCATACCCATGTCCATCCTGCATTGATTTTCAAATAAAATAACTGAAGTGACAAGCTTGATAACAGTGAAATGTCGCATGCACCAGGTCTTAAAGTTCATTTCTAGATCACAACTCAAGGTCAAATATAATAACTAAAGCCAACATGGTACACAGCATTAATTTGTCCGGCATGGATATATTCCCAAATAACTTGGCAGACATAACAGGNATATACACGGTAAAGGTCATTTGTCACGGTCAATGACA
The DNA here is from genome assembly GCA_007657795.1 of Dreissena rostriformis. Taxonomy (NCBI): domain Eukaryota; kingdom Metazoa; phylum Mollusca; class Bivalvia; order Myida; family Dreissenidae; genus Dreissena; species Dreissena rostriformis. The sequence continues at coordinate 36,252 of VMBQ01002377.1, forward strand.
AGTAATATATACGTATGTACGAATCGTAGGTATCACAATAAATGTCATGTTATGGTATTATTGAACTTTCAAATACGTGCGCAAAACACCGATTACAAAATGAAAATATTTCAAGCACAGAATAAGTTCTTTTCGAGTCACTGGTATCATGTTTAGTTTGGCAAGTTTTATAAACTATAAACCGTAACTAACTACCTTTCGGTTGAAGAAATGACGTGATTGTAAAGGTCGCTTTGTCGAGATTTTCAGGCATATTTGTTGTAGCAGCAGCGGTGAAAGCCTCTACCTTTTCCATGGTACTTTCAACGATTTTCTTCTTCGTAACTTCGAGCTGGGCGGTTATGGCTTCGTTAAACTTCACATTGTCATCCATTATTTTCATACGTGTTTCAGTTATTTTTTCCAATGTGTCTTTCAGTAAAAAAAACTCGTTCCAAATCACTCTTTCCAGTACTTTTTCCTCGAAGTCAAATTGTGAACGATCAGGACTCGATGGCTTCATTCAAAATAAGACTCCTAATAAAATCCCGCAGACGCCAGTTGAAACTAATTTCCACATATTTGTTTTCTGTTCATTTCTGATTTGAAAGGAAATGAATACACCTTTCGTAAAGTGTGAGGCGTATTTATCGATTGAAACTCGACTCCAAGTCGTAACAATAACGATACATGTACTCGTAGAATCGATTTACACATGGCAAGTCGATATATCGATCATGATTCAAATCGTATTATTACAAAATTCTATTTGAATAGCGTTGGTTATAACTGAATAATAGAATTCGTTCACCCAAATAGGACACATCGATCTTTAAACGTTGTAGTTATACACATTGACACATAACATATATTTTGAATTTATTAATAAATATAGGACATTTAAATGAGTGAAAATCTACTTAACATGCTAAGAATGCTGTTAGTAGTAATGCTCGGGACCCAGTTCATTATGTGATCGTTATTTTCATTTAACTTCAGTCTCAGTTTACTATGTTAAATAACAATATATAACATTAATTAATTTCTTTAAAAAGTTAATATCTAACTGCTTATATGGGGACGTCTGTTGACGACTTGGATAAAAACGCAGTAGTAACGTTTTGGCCGTCTTTTATATAACTTCTAGATTTATTCTTCGGCTAATTTAACACAGCGTCAACGTTAACAAGACAATGTGTCTCGCGTATTATGTTACGTCCTATGCTTTAAAGCATACCTTTGCCAGAGACAGGGCGAATGCAGACTTCTTAGTTTGACATTGTCTTCGGAAATACATACCTGGACTTGTCTGCATTGATCTAATTCTGGTTACAATATCTAACAACAACAAAAATTGTTCAGTCAAAATGCTGACATCAGTTTCCAATTTCATATTATTCAACCAAAATGCTAATAAATGTGTCAATATTTACTCTTAACATTGTTTTAATGTACGTATCTTTGTGACAAAATCACTTTTATAAACGCTTATAATTACTTTAATTTGATCTTACAAAGTTGAAATGGAATTTGTGCACAGATTGACGAATAAAAAACTTTCCAACTTAGCTCACAAATTCTACAAAGGAAAACGTGTATTCATGGGAGAAAAATTAACATTTGTATCGCATATTTTGGATTTTCGTTGCAATAATGTCAGAAAATCAAGAAGAAAAATATCAGAGAATGCCAATAGAACAACGCCTGAACAGCAGTGTTTTTTAAGAAGAGAAGTAGAGAACGCTTTGATAACAAAACGGGACTAGTGTTTTAACAGTATGCCGTTCGTTATAGAAATGTGTGAAATACAAACACAGTTATAGATTTACAATTCACATTTTTGGCTTGTAAGCAGCAGTTTGATTTTTAAGTAGAGGGTCTAGACAAACGCTTTTAGCTGCATGACTTCAAAAAGGTCATGTTGCTTATTCAATCCGAGGTAGAAGCTCTGTAGAAACACGACAAAATGTTTGCGATCGCAGATAGGTTGTGAAACGAGTTCACCCACCATCCTTTGGCTGACGACGACAATTACGATACAAAACTCCGGAGCGCTGTTGCATGTGCTAAAAGGAACCGCCCGTTCCAGTCTAACGACGTCAACAACATAAGGTTAAACAAACGGCGCATTCAAACAGCGCGCTGAACTATTGTTTACAAGTTATTGAATGAAATCCCATATGTATCCAACTGTTTTAGTAATAAATTATTAGAAAAGTAATTGGTTACCTGCTCCTGTTATAGAGTGAGGATTTATTTGAAACATGAACACGGTAAACTGCAGGCAAAAAGATAAAGCAAACTGATAATAGTTATACCAGAACTTCTTGATTCTAAAACTGGAGTCTCCGTTCGTTGTCCTACTAAGTTTTGTCGGTACTATTTTATAATCGTCTAGTTTCGGTAATGTGTGCCATACAATGACGCATACTCTATACATTCCTATTGTATGTAAATCGACTCGAATTGATGTTGATATCACGTAAGATCAGTATTCAAAGTCTGAGCCTTATATTTTGAAGCATAATTTTAATTCGATACATTTTATATCGATTTGTTAATTTTTGGGGCTCCAAGAAAAAAAAGGTTCATATAAGCTTTATCATTATTTTTAAATTAAATATACATTTAAAACATTTGTTTAATGCCCAACTTAGTTTGTCGTTATTAATTGAAAACACGTTCATATAAGTAATGAATCATATTTTATAAACTGTCCATAAACATTTAACAATGGTGTGGCTGACGTCAGTCTATTCCCCCGTGATCACGGTGATTGATAAGCATTTTATGTGACATTTAGTTAACCCTTTTCGTCCAAATTCAGTGGCCGCGTGGTTTTATTAGAAAGCAAGAAGGACATTATTTTGGTTCGAATACCGTAACAACGTTCTTGTTTCAAATTATATTTTAATATTTTAATATTTTTTTTATTTATTTGGCATGCTATAAAATTGAATATTCTACATCATGATCGAATTATATTAAAATCAGCTATACGGTTACAACAGATGTAAATAAAAATATATTTGACCGTTTGCATGGATCCACTTCTTGTTAAGTATTTTTCAAAATAATGGTTAATAACTAAACATAGAGATAAACTAAAAAAGACATAACATATATTTCCAGATACACAATAAAATGGTACCGAAAATAACACAAAAGACAATAGATTCTGAAAATGTTGAGATAAAAACGGATTTTAATGTGCCTGAAACAATGATTGATAATTTTATTCTGTTAAATGATGAATGTCCTCATACATTTACATAAGAACGATTCCGGAAAAACTGTGAAAGCAATAGAATTTACGGCTGGAAACATCGACTCTAGACGTTGGCCGCACCCAGACCTTGTCTCCCAAACCTAACTTAGCGAACGCACGCACACTAAAACAAAATTCACCATTCATGTGAATTAAGTTCGGCAATACTCTACCTCTGTGAACAATGTGAAAGAAATTAAGATAAATATTTTCGTCAAATGAAAAATACTGCAGTGTGAACATGTAAACTCCAGCTTCTGGTGCCATGAAGTCTCTAGTGTTAGCGTCATAGCCACCACCATCGTTTAGCATAACTAATTCGAATATAAGAAGTTCGTTTATACCATACGTATATGTTTGACCATGTTTTTCACTGCCTGTGACATCAGTCCGTCGAACTTGAACAATACCCTTTTGCATGACCTTTTTGCCTGAAATTGACAAATCAAATGTTTATTTGCTTTGCCTTGTTTACGCCAAAGGCATTACGTATAGGCAGGAGAGCGGGAGATTTGGCTTAAAAAAAAATGCCCGGAGTTTAATGTAAACAGTATGGATGGATATTTAAAAACTGGGCAGATATCACAAGAATGTTACTAATGAGCGGCGTGCCCAAGGACCAAGGCCAATGTTAAGTTCACATTTTAACGGATATGGTCATGGAGAGCACTTTCGCCAAAGAATTTCTGCGTTCAGCCTGACAATGAGCCAAATTAAGAAATCAATGCTTAAAACGTTTAAGAGCCATCACTTTGTCCTTTAAGAATTTAGTTTAAAATTACTTTATAAAAGTGACAAGGAACATGTCAAATCTTAATGTCAAAATTCAAGAGCAAGGTTATTTAACATTAACGAAGCTTAAACACGTTGTCCGGACAATTTCTATGTCAATCCTGGATTGATTTTTGAATGACAAAAGTGCTAAGCTCAAATACACGAAATGTTACGCACAAGAACTATGTCTTTAAGTTCGAATATAGGGTCACAAATCAAACTCACATAGAAAAAATAAGTCAAACAAATGGTCCAGAGCATTACCTCGTTCAGCATGAATATTTTTCCAAATATCTTGGCAGCCATAACACTCATTTTGAGACGAAGTGTCACGCATAACAACCTGGACCCTAAGTTTACGGCCATGGTCACGAGTCCAATGTCAATTATTAGAATACAATCCATCACAATGACTTTATCATATTGAAGTCCACCAGGCATTTGTACACACAATTTGACATAAATGGTTAACATGAGGGGAAGGCTCGCGCGTAACAACCATGTCCCTAGGTTCAAGTTCTATGTCACTGTTGGACGCAAGATGTGCCAGTGATACACAGTAAATAAATAAAAGCTCAGTGGCATAGGCATATATCTGTCAAGCATATATCAAATACGTACTTGACATAAGCAATTAGTATGTTTGGACGGCGTGTCATATGCTTAAACACTTAACAGCGGGTCCTTGCGTCAACGTAAGAATCCATAGGCAAATATATTAACTACTAGCTCCTTTACTTGTGCATTGAATTATTTGTTTAACCGGTGCATTTTAAGATCAGTAAATTGATGACCATTCTGAGAAGGACTTTTATAAGACCTAGGTCTCTTGACCTAATTCCAATGACAGAGGTCAACTAATATAGACGTTATATAAATTAGTGTTTTAAAACGATGTCAAATCTTTACTAAATAAAAAATCTTAATTGATGGGCGAATTGTTGTTGAAATTGCACACTGCATCCGCTTATTAAAGTTTCATGTTCTGGAACTGTTGAATTGTGTTTGTCTTATACAATATCATATTGAAGCGGCATTACGATTGCAAACAACTAGTCACGATGTCATTTTTTTCAAGTTCACAATTGAGTGTAAATTTTAAATAAATCAACCATTTATAGTTGCTTTGTCAGGAGTAGGCTTGTGTCTACCATTGATTGAGTTTTTAGTAATATTGCAGAAGCAATAATGATGTTGAAAAGTATTAGGAAGCAGATGCAAAATTAAGGTCAGAAATCAATGTCAAATATTAAATATTCAAAGCACTTGTCTTCAATCAACCTGGATGATTTTAAAGTGATGGTAATTATGTAAACGACGTTTGGTCAAGAACGATTTGATCAATACACGGTCAAGATAATTTATCAAGGTAAAATGCTAAGAAATATACAAGTATGCACGAAACGTTGGTTAAATACTCACTTATGTATTATTCGACATGAGTTACCATTGAAGCTATAAGTCATACCTTTCGTTGCAGTTTGCGATATTATTGTAGAGTTCATTTTTTCAGAAGTTGCAGTTATATTCTTGATAGCGGCATCGATGAAAGACTCGACCTTATCAAGGTAACTGCAAGCGAGTGCCGTAAATGTGGAGTTCATTCCTTTAACAGTTCCAGAGACATTATATGTAGCAGTATCAATGAAGGCCGTAACACTATCATAAAGACTTTGCTTATTATCCTTCAACTGTGCATGTATGGCTTCGTTGAGCTTCACACTGTCGTCCTTTATCCCTACATTTGTTTCAGTGATCTTTTACAACGTGTCGTTTTGTAACGTTTCAACTCGTATAACTATTTCCAGTAGTTTTTCCTCGTATTGACCTACAAGAAATGAACGCTTCGTTGAAAACAATACTCCTAAGAGTATTCCTGACAATCCACTTAAAACTAAATTCCACATTTGTATATTTGTCACTGTGTACAATAAGTATGTCGTTTTCATTTAATTTGAAACTGATAACGTTTTCACCTGTCGTTTTAAACATCAGCATGATGGGATGAAGTACCGCGAGTGACAACCATATCCCTAGGTTCAAGTTCTATGTCACTGTTAAACACCAGGTGGTCAAGTGATACGGCGTGTCCCACGCCAATACCAGGTCACGTGTCAAGCTCAATTACAAGACATCGATGAAAAAGCATTTTGTTTTGCATAGACATATATTTGTCAAGCATAGATCAAATACTTGGCTAAAGCAATTAATATGTTAAGACGGCGTGTCATAGGCTAGAACTTAGCAGCGGGTCCTAACGTCAAAGGTCAACTTCAGAATCAATAGGCGAATATATTAACAACTAGCTCTTTGCTTGTGCAGTAAATTATTTGTTCAACTTGTGGATGTTAAAACAAGTAAATTGATGACCACTCTGAGAAGGACTTTTATGTAAAAGACCTAGGTCTCATGACCTAATTCCAGTGACACAGGTCATCTAAATATACGAAATATAAATCAGAGTTTTGAAGCGATGTCAGATCATTACTTAATAGAAATCTTAATTGACGGGCAAATCGTTGCTGCAATTGCACATTGCACCCGCTTATTAAAGTTTCATGTTCTGGAACGGTTGAATTGTGTTTGTCTTATACAAGATCATATTGAAGCGGCATTACGATTGTAAACAACTAGTCACGATGTCATTTTTGCAAGTTCACAATTGAGTGTAAATTGACAGAAATCAATTATAATTGCTTTGTCAGGAGAAGGCTTGTGTCTACCATTGATGTAGTTTCTAGTAATTTTGAAGAAGCGATAACGATGTTGAGAAGTATTTAAAAGCGGATGCAAAATTAAGGTCAGAAATCAAGGTTAAATATAAAATATTCAAAGCAAGTGGATTCAATCAGCCTGGATGATTTTAAAGTGATGGCAATTATGTAAACGATAATTGTTAAAAAAAAAACGATTACATTAATACACGGTCAAGGTAATTTATCAAGTTAAAATGTTAAGAAATATACAAGTGTGCATTAATCGTAGGTAAAATACACACTTATGTATTAATTGACATGTGTTACCATTCAAGCTATAAGTAATACCTTTCGCTGCAATTTGCAATGAGATTGTAGAGTTTATTTTTTCAGAAGTTGCAGTTATATTCTTGGTAGCGGCATCGATGAAAGACTCGACCTTATCAAGGTAACTGCAAGCGAGTGCCGTCATTATGGAGTTAATTTCTTTAACAGCTCCGGAGACATTAAATGTGGCCGTATCAATAAAGGCCTTTACATTATCATGAAAACTTTGCTTATTAACTTCCAACTGTGCATGTATGGCTGCGTTGAGCTTCACACTGTCTTCCTTTATCCTTACATTTGTTTCAGTGATCTTTACCAACGTGTCTTTCAGTAATATTTCAACCCGAATAACTCTTTTCAGTAGTTTTTCCTCGTATTGACATACATAAAAGGAACGCTCCATGGAAAACATAACTCCTAAGAGTATTCCGGACAAGCCACTTAAAACTAAATTCAACATCATTGTATATTTGTCACTGTTTACAAGAAGTATGTCGTTTTCATTTAATTTGCCACTGTTCGTTTGAATCAGCAATGTTGTATCTCTTCGATAATGTATACAAATACGTGTTATCAGTTTATTAAGCGTACACTTTATATGTGACCTCAAGCTATTGTACAAACAATTCGTTGTCACTTGAGAAAATGATAAAATCGATTCTAATGTCTAACAGCATATATTCGGAAGTTATTTAAACTTGTACGGTTGAGTATTTTATAAGAAGTTGTTGCAACCTTTCTTTCATAATTTTAATTAATAAAAGATACTCTGGCGTTTCATTATAGCTTTTACGATTCCGAATCTGTAAATGTGTAAAACAATAGCCTCGTTTTACAAATAAATGCAAACTTGTTTAAGGATATAAACAAAACATTTTACAACCACCTCGATATTATGACAGCCTCGCTTATAGGGAAATATTGTAAAAGACCCGATCGTTTTACTAAATATTTCGATTAGCAGCAATTCCGGATTATAAGACCACCCCGATATCCCTTATAACGATCACTTCTCTCGGACCACTTTTATATTTAAACTGCTTTTCGGTATAAACGAAACTTGTGAATATCGATTAATTTGTTATGATAAAGAATTGATAAGTTGGCCTTGTGGCTTGTACTAGATTTCTCTACTTGGTGCACTTGTTGGCAGGAAGTATGGCAGTGCGCGTATTCACTATCATTGCTTTTGAATTTGATAAAGGTGTTATTAATTTGCTGATGTCATTATTATTATTATTATTATTATTATTATTATTATTATTATTATTATTATTATTATTATTATCATTATTATTATTTTTTTTATTTTTATCATTATTTAATTTTACTTACTTTTATGAAATGATATTCTTGTTTGCTATTTGCTAAGAATGCAAATGTAAGTTCAAAGGGAGAACAAAATGTATTCATTGTCTTGGACATGCATAATTTGCATATTAGTTTATTGTATTTTGAAGTTGATATGCCGCTGGCATACATACTTTGTGCACATTTGGTTTTCCAAATAACCAACAACAAAATCATATTCTATTAAGGTAAGGTACTTGAACGGAACACGAACATACGAGATGTCTAAGAACAATTGCATCCTCACAAACGAAGACATGGTGTAAATTTTGTTTTATACGTTGTGTTCAGTTATTGTAAATGTTTATATACACTGACGGATGATGGTAGAAACACGTTGGCATGAACTGTGTTTATTTCTCTTTTCTTACGTCGAAGTAATACTTAAATACACAACTAACTTGTAATAAATGTTCAGTAAATGGAGCATTACAGCATCAACAATATCTTTCTTCTGGTATTTCAACCATATATGTCAGGTTGTGTTCTGTAAGAGGCAACTATAAACTTACACAAAAAATGATTGATATATATTGTAACAACTTTAGGTATTTTAAACAGTCATAATCGTTTTAAATTTGATAACACAATGTTAAGGATCTTAATTCAAAAACTCTATTGCCTTTAATTTTCAAAATTTACATTAACATCAAAGTTTGTAAACTTTTCCCTTAAACTAGTAAGACACGTTACGGCGTTTCTAGATCATCGTGAGCTTTTGTTGAAGTCATTTTTCAATCGTTCGTAAACAATTTTATTCAAACAAAATATCCCCAAAACCACTATATCGCCAAACTTCACATAAATGATCCTTACGTTGCTTCCTTTAACGTCGTTCAAATCGTTCGGATCCGTTGCATATGTAGGTCACCATAGTTAAAAATAGATTTTAAAAACGAGAACTGTTGAACATCTCTGAAACCGACATGCTGAGAGCTGTACTATTTGATAAGTGACTTTCTCTTATAAACCGCCATATCGTATTATATAACAGCATATATTGGGGGTTCAATATCAATGTTCAAATCGATGGCTTTGAGTTAAAAATGACCACGCTCTGGTGGTCACATGCTTAATATAAAGTTTGATGATCATTAATTTATTTCTACTCTGATACATCATATGGTGATAGTGTACACAGCATTTTAAAATTATAACCCTGGAGTCAAAACTTGCCACGCCCGATTGTCAAATGCTTTATATATCTATCTATCTGTCTATCTATCAATACTGTCTAAACTCCCCTTTCGGGTATTATTGACAGGTGTGCAGTCAGTGCATGATAAAAGTGTTAAAAGTGAAAAAGTGAGAAGGATACAAGTATGGGTGAAGTGAAGTGATTTAAGGATAAAAACTGATAAAAACATGTTTTCCGGAGTAATATATGGTGATAGTCTACGCAGCATTTTAACATTATAACCCTGGAGTCAAAACTAGCCACGCCCGATTGTCAAATGCTTTATATATACTTGAATAATATAATTATTAAAAACTCATTCTGAACACTCATAGGTCTCTCAGGTTTGGTTATTAAGATGCATGTAGTATCTAAAATAAATTCGCCTTTTAAACATTTTTTTTAAATCATGTCCAATGGGTGACAGGCATTATAATTAGACTTAAGTAGTAAAAAAACATTCTTCCGAAACCGATGTTTACATAGACATATGTAATAAAGTATCAAAATGACATACAATTCTCAAATGGTCCGGAGGTTTCTTGTTTAATATGTAACTCCTTATAACGAATCCCCGTTGCAAACACTTTTAAGATGATGCCTTTGGTGTCAACTTTGGCCACGCTCCCGGGGTCACTTGGTTATTAGATATTATACAGAAAAAGTAATAATGATAAACAACCAAAAGGCGTGTAACATCATATGGTGTTCCGCTACAAAGACTTATCTCACTGGGGTCAAGAATGATCGCCCGAGGGTAACATGAAAAACCGGAATATAGATTTGACGTAAACGATTTCATTATATGTGTCTACAACTGCAAACCGTAGATCATAATTGCTTTTTCATTTCCGGGGAAACCCCACGATTATGCTGAGATTAGTATTTTGCAAACCTACCTCTTTCAATATTAATATTGCAATAAAAAATATACTTCAAATGTAGCATTTGATGATCCGTCAAATTGTTCTATTCAAAGTAAATATTCATTTTACACGTGAATAAAATGCCCATAAAAACTGATCAAATATGGGTAAACCATGCAATTCATCCCATCATTATTTTTAGACGCTGGCCGCAACCAGACTTTATCTGCCTTAACTAGCTTAGCGAAAGCCCGCATGTCAGTACGATTGTTATGACTGTGAAAATCTGTCTTCTGTTTTGATGTATGTAACACACTGCCTTCGTATATAATTTCAAAGCATTCCATGTTAGAATCACGACTGTATTGCACCGTGAACATGTACATTCCACCTTCAGCAGCTGTGAAGATTCCGTTGTCAGGGTCATAGCAGCCACGTTCGTTAAATATGACCGACTTCATGACAATTATTTGCTTTGTAGCCCACATAGGAATAGTAGCCCGCACTAATCGTAGTGTTACGTGGAACATTTCTTCATGCACGATACTTTGTCCTGAAAGATAACAAATTTGGATTGCTATTGTTGTTCGTTAAATGCTTTTTGTCCCCTACCGGTTTCACCGGAGGGGACTTATGGTTTGCGCTCTGTCTGTCTGTCAGTCAGTCAGTCTGTCAGTCTGTCAGTCTGTCACAATTTTCTGGATCCTACGATAACTTTAAAAGTTCTTCATATTTTTTCATGAAACTTGAAACATGGATAGATGGCAATATGAACATGATGTACGTCATTTCATTTTGTTCCTACGTCAAAAATTTTGATTGCTATGGCAACATTTGTTTATTTTATTTTTTCTGACAATGGTGGAGCCGGTAGGGGACATAATTGCTTGGCAATAGTCTTGTTTAAAATACAGGATGCATACATATATGCGAAAACCCTAGCGGAAGGCTGAGCGTTTTGGTGACGATAAGATAGATTGTTTAATAACAGAAATGACAAGAATAGCATGTTCAGAAAGAGCGTGGTCGCACAAGAACCAGGTCCAATTTCTATATCACAATTAAACCTTAAATCTCAGAAATCCCTTGTTTGTTGGTGAAGCATTTTTGCGTTAAACATGGATATCGATCAAATAAAACAAATCACCTCTAAACACTGTGTCCGGGTCATAACGTTTTTCAGCATTGATATATTTCACATTAATCTCCAATGCCAGGCATGATACGATGAGGTGTCGTTCACAAGAATCAGGTTCCATGATCACAATTCTAACTTACATGCAAACTGTAAAACATGGATTTTCAAAATACTGTACTTAAGTGAAAAGTACAATTAGACGGAATGTCTTTGAGAAGATGCAAAGCCCTTACGATAAAAAACAAGGTCACATATTTGCAACACTTGTCTAGAGTATTACGCATTAGGTGAAATCTTTCAAATAAGGTGATGAGGTTGCCGATGCGCCAGGTTCTTGTTTAACGTTCTTACGTCAATGGTAAAGGTTAGAATTCAAGGCCCCCCCAAAAAAAACTACACAAGGCCGGCGAATAAGTTCATTTAGCCTGGATGGATTTTTACGATAAGTTGAAAGAAATGATGCCCAGGCTGAGTAGATCTGTTCTGCAAAAGACACCAGTCCATAGATCCAAGGTCTGGTTACAATTCAATGTCAAAAATAACAGTCAATACATGTATTATAATTATTATGCATTAAGACGAGGTTCACTCTTTACATATAGAAGTTTTTATAATGTTTGGCGTAGCTTTGTGACATTCTTTTTAACGCTTGCGAGTGTTTAATATTTCTTTATTAAATAATTAAATAATTTCTTTTGAAGTGATTTAGGGTTTTCATGTAACAATCAATGTTGGGTTTCTTATAAATATCTGAAACGTAAAAACACCCCTTTAGTTTAAACCTATTTATTTTAGCTCGATTGCATTTAAAGTACTTTCTAGTTTTTTTGAAACGCTCTCGAGTCCGTTTCCTGGGCATAACCAGTTCTTGCTATCTTTGGGGTCAAAAGAACTTCCCTCAGTGGGGATCGAACCCATGACATTCAGGTCGCTAGGCGGACACCATATCCATTACACCACGGCGACCTTAATCAACTGAAATGTATGAACTAAAACCAGAAGCATTAGCCCGTTTTCTATGGACCATGCTAACGGACATTTATTTCCTATAGTGTACTGTTATTATTTTTTTAGAAACTTTATACAAACACGTTTCTTTCAAATGTGATGGCCACACTGTAAATTGTATAGGCTTTTCATATGTAATAACAAATCGAACGTAAATGCACCGACTTATGTAATTTCGGATATTTGGTATTATATGCATGAGTATATTATGATACTGTAACGATGGATGTATAAGTTTCAGAGCTTGAATCGAGTAATTTGTATCACAATAAATGATGGAGAGAAAGTTGGTCCATTTTTCCTAGTTCCTTATTCCTCATTCGAATAAGAAATAATGAACAGTTCCACCTTGAGGCACCTTGACCGCTGCTTCCGGTGCAGTCTCGCCTTTATGGTGACGTCAGTGACGTCGCACTGACGACAACGCTGTCCGAAATATTGTCATTCGGTTCGAATACAGAGCGCAACTGTTATGCTAAGAACGGCGAAGGACTGTTTACCATCGAGAACATCGCCGTTTTGTAGATCACACGGTCAATAATCGTGTGCCGAGGCTGAAGGTCGCCGGATGTACCGTTGGTCTGCATGAGCGAGAAATTCGCGTATTCGCACGAAAACAAATCTATGAAGAAAACACACTAGTAGCTAGTACGCGCGCAGGTGTTTGTATTTTAAATAAAATAAAATGTTGAGGCATCTCGATAAAACTTTCCAGTCTACAATATGCACCTGGACCGCTGCTTCGGAACCAGCCTATATATATATATATATACAATGATGTTCATTTATATATGGTATACTTTGGATCAATTTCATTGATGTTTAAGTTAGAATATGCCAGTTCCTTATTCGGCTTGAATAATGAATAAGGAACTGGTTCCCTTTTCCGTATTCAGTCTCGAAAAAGGAAATTTAATTTAAATAAAAACAAATATTTTGAAATATACTAGATTGCATTTTAATATCACATTAATGTAAAATAAGTGTACAGGCTTTAGGTTTGGTTAATGTGAAGTTAGTATTCAAAGTAGAAAATGCCGGTTCGGTTTATACATGTAGGAGAAATCCTATGCAAACGCGAAGAAGAAACATGACTATGTATCGTAATACATAAATTAAATGTATTATTGTTATTTTGTTTTGATTTACTTAAGAATGTATGCATTATTTTTCTTAAAAACATTGTGTCAAATATGTTAAGCGTGAATAAGGAATGAGGAAATGTTCCTTATTCCTTATTCGAATAAGGAATAAGGAACTAGGTAAAAGGAACCAACTTTCTCTCCATCAATAAATGACCTGTTATCACATTATTAAACTTACAAACAATTATATTTTGTGCTTATCGAGTTACGAGTATCAGGTTAATGTTTGCAAGTTTTATTAACTATAACCCATAACTGAGTACCTTTCGGTTCAACGAATGACGCAGTTGTAGGGTTCACATTGTCTTGATTTTCAGTCATGTTATTTGTAGCAGCGGTTATGAAGGCCTCGACCTTTTCTATGGTACTTTCAACGAGTCCCTTTACTGTAGTGTTCATTTCTTTAGCAGCTTCCGAGACATGCTGCACAGCAGTGTCAACGAAGGCATTAATACTATCATCGAGTTTTCTCTTCGTAAGTTCAACTTGGGCGTGTAAGGCTTCGTTGAGCTTCGCATTGCCATCCATTATTCTCATACGTGTTTCAGTTATCTTTTCCACTGTGTCTTTAAGTAAAAACTTCCGCATCACTTTTTCCAGCACCTTTTCCTCGAAGTCAAATTCATTACGTTCATAAATCGAATGTTTCATAGAAATTATAATTCCTAATACTATCCCTACGAACCCAGTTAAAAATAAATTCCACATGTTTGCTCTCTTATTTAACATAAATGAATACACCTAGGGTAAAATGTGCGGCGTATGTATTGATATCGAAGCTCGGCTTTAAGTCGTAAAATACCAATAAACATGGGATCGATTTACACATGACAATTCTATATATCGATTATGGTTCAAGGCTTATCCTTACAAACTTCTATTTGAATAGAGCTGGTTTCATGTGAACAATCGATTCCGTTCAACCAAATAGGACAACTCGTTTTCAAACGTAGTAATTATACAAATTGTCACATAAAATACATTTTTAATTTAGACATAAATATACAGGACATTTTAAAGGATTAAAATCTACTTCGCATGTTTAAAGTGCTTATATGATGTTAATATTAATGCTCGGAACACAGCTCAATAGATGTTATTTATTGTTCAATTAACTTAAGTCTCAGTTTACTATGTTTACTAATATTATTTATTATTTTAACTTCTTATATAAGGACGTCTCTGGACGACTTAGAACAAATGCAGTAGTTACATTTTGGCCTTTCTTTATATAACTGTAAGATTTAATCGTCGGCTAATTTCACGTTGTGTCAACTTTAAAAAGACAATACTAGTCGCGTATTCTGTTACATACTATTCTTATATTCTTATACTAAAGCATAATTTTGCCAGAGGAAGGGTAATTACAGAAAATCGTAGTTTGACATTGTTTTCTAAACAACAAACCTGGATTTGTTTGCATAGTTCTAATGCTGTTTAAAATATCATATTTAATTTTAAGTTGTTCAGTCAAAAGCTGATATAATTTGATATGTTTAAGCTATTCAGACAAAATGCTTACACATGTTTTAAT
Source organism: Dreissena rostriformis (assembly GCA_007657795.1). Taxonomy (NCBI): domain Eukaryota; kingdom Metazoa; phylum Mollusca; class Bivalvia; order Myida; family Dreissenidae; genus Dreissena; species Dreissena rostriformis. Next base: position 51,514 of record VMBQ01002377.1, read on the forward strand.
ATTAACTCAGCTCTTTACCCCATTACTTTATTCGTTAAGTGCAGTGTTAATATATTATATGCGTTTGCATCAGAGTAGTTACTAGACTTACACAGCTTAAATATGACATATTTTCCTAAGATAGATGCTTCTTTATGCTACTTTATGATAGTGCTGTAATTGACCCTTAATACGTTCCAAATATCGAGTTCTGCAGGAGTTGCCTCCCTTGATAAAACGAATCGAGAATGAGGCTGACGATGTGGAAACCTATTGAAACTTCATCATGCTCAGTTGATAAACTGGTGAATTAAATTACAAATTGTTGTTTAATGGGTCGTTAGACGTTACCCAGTTGAAGTATATAAATTGTGTATATTTGGTTAAGTTTCATTGTACATTATATATGGTAAATTAAACTAAACGATGATAACTAACACAAACACTTTTGATTACGTACAGGTATGAACATTATGATTGTATTCACTAAAAACAATTTATTTTATATCATTATAACATGTATTGCATGCTTGTCGAAGTAAACTGATCGTGGCTTATTTCATTTACGTCTGCATGAATAATTAGCAAAAATTGAAGGAAACTTGAGTACCCATGGGTTGGGTAATCTTTAAAAAAAAAAAACAGCCTTTCTAACAGTCATGCCTTTTTTGTATCGAAATGTGTGTGCTTAAAAATATTGTAGAGGTGTTTTATCAGAGATCCAATCTGCTATATAATGATTATATCGTGTTGAAGTTCCTCGCTGTTATAGTATGTGTGATTCAAATGGAGTCCTGGTCGTTTGCATTAGTTAATGCGTGTTGCGAAGTACACGTGTGATCCTGAATAATTGCATAAAAAGAACACTTTATTATAATACGATTATTGTATTCATTATCGCTATCTTTTATCGAAAACAATTTTGAACGTTCAGGACACGAAGGCTCCATACAATATAAGACACCTAATAATATCCCACAGACGCCAGTTAAAACTAATTTCCACATATTTGTTGTCTGTTTGTTTCTGATTTGAAAGGTAATGAATACACCTATGATAAAGTGTGCGGCTTATTCATCGACTGAAATTCGACTCGAAGTCGTAACAATAACGACACATGTACTCGTATAATCAATTTACCCATGGCAAGTTGATATATCGATTATGATTTAAAGCGTATTCTGACCAACTTCTATTTGAATAGCATTTGCCATACCTGAATAATAGATTCCGTTCAGCCAAATAGAACAAACCGGTCTTTAAACCTAGAACATGTAGGCATACAATTCGACACATGAAAGAAATTTTGTATTTATAGATAAATATACAGAACATTTTAAAGAATTAAAACATACTAACATGTTCATACTATTTATGATCGGTTTCCTTTATTCAGTGTCAGTTTACTATACATATACATGTAAACTGACACTGAAGAATATATATATAAGACCTTAAGTAGATAATGCGTGACGCGTATTATATAATATACTAATGAATAACATATTAGTTTGTCATTGTCTTCTGAACACCATATTAGTGCCTGGATTTGTCTTCATGTACATTATACTGGTTACTTTTATATGTATTTTCTAGATTTTCAGTAACAAAGCTGACAGCATTTTAAATGTTCAGGTTATTCAATCATAATGCGTATATATGTGTTTATATAACTCGGAATTATTTTTATTAACGTGCGTTGCTTTGTGACAATATCACTTTTTTAAACGCATGTCATTGTTTCAATCTTATATTTCACAGTTGACATTGGCTTTGTTCACAGGTTTGACGTATTTTCCAACTTTGCTTGCATATTCTAAAAATGGAAAGTGTATTCAAAGGAGCAAACTAAAAGTACATACATATACCTCCAGTGTAAATACATACTCGGTTATGAATTATCGTTATTTGAAATTGGTTAAATAATAAAGTGTAACAAACAAGAAACGCTGTAATAATTGTTTGTGTTCTGTTCTTTTCGTTAAACTTTGTTTCCGAATGAGGTTTGCTCTCATAAACTGAATGAAACTCGATTCAGCATAATTGCTATTCTTTTCGACACGTATTAGTAAACACGTACACTATCCTATGATACAAGTTCTAGTTTCTATGTTTTGCGGGTCAAGCTTCATTAGAAGTGCGCTTTCCCAACTGACTACAAGCGGATCATTAAATTTGTTTGGATTTTCGTTCCAATAATGTTGGAAAATCAATAAGAAATATCGGAGAATGCCAGTAGGACAACATCTCAATATTTAGTCACTAGTTACCTGCTCCTGTTATAGATTGGCTAGGCTTTATTTGAAACGTAAAAAAGAAGCGTAGACACAGAGGCAAAGTGGTAAAGCTCGCACTCTTGCTACGATTTGTTATACTATTTTGTTATCGTGTATGTTCGGTATGTTTGCCATATAATTAAGCATAATTAATACCTTCCTATTGTATGTAAATCGACTCAAATATGAATTTCTGAGGTTCCCAGAATATTATTTTGATAAAGCTGCGGTTGTTGATAATACTAAATATGTGTTGACCATACCCGACTTACAACATGTTTTATGAACAACATAACTGATTACGTTTTATTTTTTAGTTAGAAAAAAAGTTAAAACGGTTGCACAATATGTAATATATGTTCAGAAATCAAGTGAAGTTCTAGCTATATAGGCGTTTTTCTTTAAATGCTCAAATCTATGTGTCCCTCGAAGTGTAGGGAATGCCTATCACCAATTGCAGGTCCTATAGAATGGAAATCGGGAAGAGTATCGTAAGTATAATTTGCATTTTTCCATGCAATGTTGAATGCTTGGTGGCTATTCCAAAACTCTTCCGGATGTTATTCCGTTTTTTATTTCCACCAATTCCTTTGCTCAGAAGTAACTTAACGTAAGCTTAACATTGAGCGGTTTTGCAGACCAGCAAGTCACCCACGTAAAAGCATCTCCATAACAAAAGTGTATGAAGAAGCTGGCTGATTATATTTAATGTTAAAATCATCGATTTTAGCTCAACTGAGATCGAAGTGCTTAAAGTGAGCTATCGTGAACACCCAAAGTCCGGGTCTATCGGCGTGCGGTTTGCTTCGTCATATTTGAGTTGGTTACCACTCTATAGGCCACTTTTTTTTTTATCTAAACAATATCTTAACCGAGTTAAAATATTGATCTCGTGGGTCCAGACACTAGTTCACCAAATCTAAAAGATACCTCGTTACCATTCTAGAAAACAAAAAATAATTTTGAGCCAAGGGTCAAATTTAACCCGAGGGCAACACGAATAACCGTTATATAGATTTGACATGCACAATTACATAACATTTGTCTTCAACTGCAAACCGTAGATCATTATTCCTATTTCATGTCCGTTGAAACCACGGGATTATGCTGACATGATTATTTTGAAAAACTACCTCTTACAATTGTTATCGCAATAAACAGTGTGTTCCACAAATAGCATGTGATGATCCATTCAATCTAGCTATTCATAGTTGAGCATGATCATTTATACATGAATCATGTTCCCACCGAAACTGACTAAACATGGGTAATATAAGCAATCACCGTGCGCAAGAATATAAGAAGTTGGCCGCACCCATACCGTGTCTCCCTGAGCGAAAGACCGCAAGTCAGTATAATGGTCATGGAAGCAACATTCGGTCGTCTGTTTTGATGTATGTAACACGCTGTGTCCGAGAATTATTTCAAAGTGGTCCATGTCCGAATAAGCACTGTATTGCGCCGTGAACATATACATTCCACCATCAGGTGCCGTAAATTGTCCGGTTTCAGGATCGTAGCCACCACCTGTGTTAAACACGACCGACGTAAAGACCATTTTGTCACCTATAGCAGTACATGTATATGAATTTAGACCCTGCGGTTGAACGTGGAACATAATTTCATGCACGACACTTTGTCCTGAAATATAACAAATATCTGTTGCTGCTGGTTTATAAATGATGTTTAAGTCAGGACGTATATATGTATGCGAAATAAGTTCAGGAAAGATGGATGTTCTAACAAAAGAAATGACAAGCATGTTCAGAAAAAGCGTCGAACAAGAACAAGGTCCAGGGTCAAGGTCACAATTGAACGTTCAATCTTAGATATCACCGGCTTTTCTGTGAAGCATTTTGTGTTAAGCATAGATATGGGTCAAATAAAATCTCAAACTAATTTGCAATTATGACATGCATCATAAGATGTGATGTCGTTTATGAAGGTCACAATTCTAAATTAAATGCCAACTGTAAAACAATAAGCCTGATCACCTTGTTTAAAGTATTGCTTCGTTAATCATGTTTGAAAAACACTTGTCTTGAGCTGTATTAATGAGTAAACTTTGTACACACATGATGATCACGATGAGTTGACTAGGCACACGCTTGAAGCAAGTCAATAGCTAAATAGCAAGGTAAAAAACCCGAGTCAATTAGCCCAGAATAAATCAATCAAAATCGATTTGCCATAGGTATATATTTATCCAGAATTAATGTGTTTCAAATAATTTATAAGAAGTGATCCGGTTGATGTGCGGTATGTTAGAGGTAAGTCCCTATGCCGAAGGCCGAGGTCAGATGTGACAAACAGGGTACGACAGAATGTTGTCAAAGGTAAAGGTCGAAATTCAAGGCCAAAGAAACAAACACACAACACACACACATTTGCCGGCAAATTCGTTCATTAAGCATGTGTGTATTCTACAATAAAAAGAAAGAAATGACTTCCATGCTGAGTAGCTCTGTTGTGCAAAAGACACAAGACCCTAGACCAAAGATCAAAGTTACAATTCAGTGTAAAAGATAAAGCGCAATACATGTGTTATAAAAATAATGCATTTAGACGGGATTCACTCTTTACCTATAGAGGTATTTCTATTGAAAACAGTTGCTATGTGACAATGGCATTCTTGTAAACGCTTTCGATTGTGTCCATTTTTATTTTACATATTATTAAATAATGATTCACTTCTATTGAAGTGATTTTATTTGTTATGCTCCCCCAAATTTTTTGGGTGGAGCATATAGTCGCCGCTTCGTCTGTCCGTCCGTCCGTCCGTGCACAATTTTTGTCCGGGCTATTTCTCAGCAACTAATGACCGGAATTCAATGAAACTTTATGGGAAGCTTCACTACCAAGAGGAAATGTGCAAATTATCAGCAGGTTCTGGTCGGATTATTTTTCACAGAGTCATGGCCTTTTGAAATTTTCCATTAACTGTACATATAGTGCAATTCTTGTCCGGGCTATTTCTCAGCAACTAATGACCGTAATTCATTTAAACTATATGGGAAGCTTCACTACCAAGAGGAGNGACGTTTCCTTTAATCTGAATATATAGTGCAATATTGTGACAAAACCGTCTCTGACGGTTTCTTGTTTATGTATGCACCGGTATTGGATTTCGTATTTATATTTGATACGTTTAAACATCCCTTTATGGAGAAATCGTAGTTTTATTCCTGATAGTGCACTCATTTATCAAATGAAACCAGTATTAATTAGCCGGTTACCTAACGTTTCCCTCTTGTAAATCAAATGAGAAAGCTCTTATGGATGTTTATTTGACGCACGCAGGAATATATTTGCACTAGCCAGAAGTTTAGTTATAATTGACATCAACCGGAAACTTATGGTATTTTATTTTTGCGAATTACATCTACAAATGTCTACTTTTACTTCAGTTCTACTTTTACAATATCATACCAAATCACAATCAAGTTGATTGTCGTGTTGTTAGAGATTTCTCTATCATCGTGTGAAATTTAAACAGTTTATTTTATATTTAAAACAATTCATCACTTTTTGCTCTGTGGTGCGATATTTTGTATGCATTGTACATCCTTAACCAGTTTCACAGAAGGGCGATTATAGGTTTATACTCTGTCAATCATGTCTGTCTATCCGTTTTTTTTTGTCCGCAAATTTTGTGTTTTTGATTTCTCGGAAAGTACTTATGAATGATAATTTTATGAAACTTGGTTTATTCATAAAGGGCAGTCTGTAGAGAATATCAAGACCTACACGAAAATGATGAAAACTTGAAACTTTATATTTTTGATTAAACCCTTATTTTCTATAAATATTCAATTTATGGAATAACATTTAAACAGAATACTGAGAACTGAGTTCACTACACTAAGTACACATGTGTTGTATGTATCCACAATCCTATGAATAAGTGCACATATCTCTGCCAAGCATTTTGCCACACAAGCGCAAATTTCGTCTTGCACTTCTGCATAATATAAATAACATGCCTTTAAAGTTTCAAGTTCATAAACAGAAAACTCAGAGACGAGTTCACCTAACATGTACAATATTTTAAGTATCCAAGTATTGGCAAGTTAATAGGCATATAACTCTGCAAATAATATTGCGATTAACACGAAAATTACGTCTTGCACTTCTGTATACTATAAACAACATATCTATTAAGTTTCATGTTGACATGCAGAAAACTAAGAGACACGTTTACGACACAAAGTAGACATGTGGATCGTGACAGACTGACCGACCAACAGACGCTCATTGGGTCATTGTCGACCTGAAATGGCTTGAAGTCACCCGGGGGTGACTAGAAGCCGATTCATGTCACCCTGGGGTGACTTCAAGCCGACGCTAGTCACCACCGGGTGACTAGAATCGGCTTCATGTCACCCAAGGGTGACATGAATCGACTTGAAGTCACCATAGGGTGACAAGAATCGGCTTCTAGTCACCCCCGGTTTACTTGTGGGCCATTTCAGGTCCACAATGACCCAACGAGCCCAACTGACCGATCGACAAGGTGATTCCAGTAACCATATCACAAACTTCTATCTATAAATAGAAAAGGACATATCTTAAAACTTGATCCTGCGATTTATGAGAAACTTTGGAAGATTCTTTGACAAAACTTGGAAATATGCTTATAAAGGACCACGCGGGGATTATTCAAAACCTTTCGTTGTACACCAGAGGACTAAGGTCTCATCACTGTTACCAAAATGGAACAAAACTTACTTTTGCGATATCATCAAAACATTACTGTAGTCATGATAAAATAATACATGGTTGTGAAGATAACATAGATCAGAAGGATATCTCGGTTTCAGTTTGTCAAACAAAAATGGCAGAAAATATAATAGAATATAATTTTAATCTGACACATAGTATTATGACTCAGACTGAAATGATGATCCTAGTAGCCTGACGTGTAAGTACAAATGTGATAGAATTGCTCCATCGGACAAGTATACTAGCCCCGGGATACTAGCCTATATCTTCATGCGAAAGCGATGAAAATATGACTCTATCTGACTTTGATGATCGCTTACAACTGCATTCTTAATGTGGAAAGGCCAGTTATTAATAACTCACTCGACGACAATGATAACATGGCTTCTGCTGTGATATTTAGAAAGGTGATGGTACAAATCAAAGCGCAGCTCTCGATTGATTCAACTGACGAATGGAAGCATTATTTTTTTATAAATATTGCTCTAGTGGACACTCAGTTCAGATAACGTAGCTCCAGTTGCAATGATGATAGCATTGCCGCTGTTCACAATGGAGTTAACATGGCTACAGTTGACAATAAAAATATGTAAGTTCTGGTTGACAATAAAGATATCAAAGCTATGGTTGACATTGAAGATTACAAATATCTTGTGAACAATTAATTAAGGGAGCAGTTCACTTTTGTTTTCAAGAGTTTTTATTTCGGAAAACAAATACAATGAAATAAATTTAATAACAAAACTTAATTATGTTGAATAGTTTTAAATAATTATTATAACATGGAAAAATATAAAATCTAAAAAGCTGCCTGGCCTGAGGTTCGAACCCGGAACCTCTAGAAGCAAAAGCTTGCATGCTACAACTACTCAACTCAAGCTTTCAAAATTGGAGGGTACTGTTAATGCTGTATCGGTAAAACGCGTTTTGGATTATTTATCGATGCAAAGCATAACAAACGCTTTATATTTTTTTCCGATTTCGATTTATAATTGATCACAATCTACCAGATAGGGTAAAAACACTTTCTTAGTTGGAAGTCTTCTTTTGCTTTTTGAATATTGTGTGCAGAAACTATGACATTTTTAAATTTTATTTTTTCCAAACTATGAACATGTGCCTTTAAGCGCAGTTCTATTTAATTATATTTTCAATAACTAATTTATTATTGTTAAAATAATAACATCAAACGTACGTTTAATAACAATAACATATTACATTATGTCATAATATATTGACGATTATGAATACTTATTCATTTTTCATTAAAAGAAATAACTGAAGTGTATGATTATTTCGACATGTTTACAATGATGAAAAAGAAACACTAACTCTAACCAACATTCGAAGAAATGATATATATATTTATTGTAAATTATTATTTTATTAATAGTAGCTTAAATTATAGATAAAGCGAAACTATTTCAGTATTCCTGTCGCCGTATTATATTATGAATGCACGTTGATCAGGTAAGTTATTCTTTCTCCTTATGCACACGAATCAATTTTCCTCGAAACATTGGAAATTGAACACACTGCTGTTTACCACAACCATGGAATTAATCTCACAACGCGATTTGATTGGCCAATATTACTGTTTATAGTAAAGACCTTCCGTTCCGACAAAACGGGAATAGGTGCACTCTGAAAACTGTTTCAAGTGTTCCGTGTGCCTCTAATATATCAGAAGTTTAAAAGTAAACGAATAAATATGAAAATAAATTTACATTTTCTACTAAATGCAGTTTGTATTTACAAATAGGACGGCACACGGTAAACATGAGACCAAATAACCACCATGTGCATACAATTTACGTACAGAACATGTTATTTGCGTTTATATAATCGAGGTTTTCTGCATTGAAAAAACGCATTTGAAGGTTGTCGGGGATTGGTCCTGTAATATGGGCGTTTGCAACATCGGCTGTAATTGCCCGTTAAAGAGTCACGGAATACATCCATTTCTATCAGAGAAATCATTATGTAATCAGGCTGGTTGTCAAGTTGTCATTGACCGCCATGATGATACCAGAAAGTTGAGACGCAAAATGCTGAGTTCTTTAATTGGTCTCACCAAGGATGTACACAGTCCAGCACGCACTCTAAAAGGATTGTCGATAAGTGTGTTTTCGATAAAGTTTATCAATGTTTAACTTGTATGCAATTGGGAATTGGACATTTACTCTGTTTGTTATCGAAGTAAATCGGAATAACCAGCACTCCTTATTGTTAAAAAAATATGAAAACATCACCAGTACAAGTTCGGGTCTGTGTGTTAAAATTGAGTATATTTCATAACAGACAAATATTTGATTGACGCTTATTAAAATTAAATTGAAAGAATATTTGCAATAGCTCCATATATCTACATGATCTGCATAAACTGTTGTTCCTCTTATTCTTGACGAGCACGACTTTCATTGTATGCCTCTTGTTGTACCGGAAGTAATATATTTGTCCCATATGACTTAGCTCAACGGCATTGATGTTCCCTTTTCGATGTAACTCCTCCCTTTTATGTAAATATTCTTTCTCAGATGGCGATGTTGCTCCTCACAATACATTTACAAAATTAAATTACAAAGGGATTATTTATGCAATTTACCCCAAAATATCAACCTTGTACGCCGTTCAGTATATAGACAGTCGTTGGATCATTCATTTAATTGGTCCATCGCGTAAACATCCCGCATATAATAAACCATATTACATACATCTGCGCTAAACACAACTATTCTGTAAAATCCACATTTCAGTTTATTCAAATGTTATTAACTTTGAAGATTCCCTCAAATTAAGGTGTTTAAATATGAGGTGGCCCCACTTACAGTGTGTAAAGTACAGTGAAGTATGTCAGAAACATTCCTGCAATCTGAAGTGATTTTTTTTTATGTATACCACGATTTCTAAACGGACATAGCTTTATAATCAACAATCAATATGAGTGCAACTATACAAAAAAGCATTAATGTAAAAACAGTTTTATTAATACGTTTTAATCCGTATCATCAAGGAATTAAAAAATAATGCGGAGCCATAACACATCAATTTAATGTGCGTATTAAATAAAATGTATATATACCTGTTTGAAAACCATTTTACTACTGACCGTGAGAATGAATTCCTTGGTGATGGTAAGGAGGCCACACGTGGTAAAACCGATCTGAGTTCCCGTCAGCTTCGACAGGAACAGGTTCAGCTAAGAACAAGGAATAATATATCACTTGAAGGACTTTTAATATGAGGATATTATCGAATTTGGAGGGCCGATATCAAATACTGTATTTATTGGTAGACCTTCTTTAAATGTCTTAAACTTTTATTTTGAACAAAGATGATGAAAACAATTTTAATTCAATTTCAAAATAACGCGTTTTATGTCTAATAAAACAAAAACAAAAACTGGTGAAAGTCTTACAAGGTGTAGTGACAAAATGAAAAAGAAAATATCATCACACATGTTTACGAAGTGACTACACATAAAAAACAATATATGTTGTATATAAATATATACACATGTATACCTCAGCGAGATTCTCCATCGAGATGCCCTGGACGTTTATGTCATATACGTGCTCCAGTGGTCCGTGGGCCTGCCAAAGTGAACATAATTTTGTGCCTTAATAAATACATGTGTTTTCAAATGTAAATTATATATATATATTTTAATTTAAATGAATGACTACCGCTCGTTTTGAAAATGGTCGAAGTTTTGTACATAACGTCTGAATAAGAATAAAAACTCCCCAAACTCATTAAATTCCATGATTTTCTGTCGCTTTAAGGATCAGTGTTCACATTTGGTTAACCTTACAGTAAAATTGCAGGATTGTATTATTACAGACTGAACTCAAACGTATACCAAAGACGTTTGAAGGCTATGGGGCGCCGGTTAACGTTTTACCATAGTATGTCTTGATCTCAAGAAAGGAACTTTTTGATACGACATGTATTTCTTGGTATCAAAAATTCAAGTATTTAATATCAGAAAATGATTTCTTGATAGCAAGAAATCGGTCATACTTTCTGATAAATGGTTTTCCGATATAAATTTTTTAAATAATTTATATCGGGAAATATTCCTTGATCTAAAAAATCAATTTTCTGATATCAGAAAATCAAATCTTGCTGACAATACGCATATCTAAAAATAGACTCTGATTGGTTGCGTCTAGAACGAAGCAAACCCTTCATGATACTCGGAGATAACCTCGGACTGAAGGACATGGTTTGAAAAACGGGAACGTGTCGCGTTGTAAAATAATAAGAATTAACAATAACCTTAGTACCACGGACTTAAGGCTTTTTTCTTTAAAAAACAACATAGTTTAAGTATTTTTCGTGTTGTTGCATATAACCGATGTTAACTTTAGTCTTTCCCTGGGTCAAACATTGTCAAGAATGTGTAGCTATTTTGGGACGATCTATTTAGACCGATTTTTTTTTTATTGTTTAATATCAATAATTCGATTTCTTGAAATACAAAATACGATGATTAATTTCTGATATCAAAAAATGGATTTCTTAATATCATTAATTTATTTTCTATAAAAATAATTTTATATATTTATATAAAAAAATAGGAAAGGTTGTTTGATATCAGCAAACGATTTTTTCATCAAGAATTCGATTTTCTGATTCCAGAAATGCTATTTCTTGATTTCAAGAATTGTTTTTTTTTTTTTTTTTTTTTTTTTTTTTATTATTTTAAATTCATTCTTTCATATCAATATTCATTCTTATAGGGATGGCAACACATATTCGAATGTTCGAATACTCGAATAAAACAATTTATTGGATTTTTTGTATTCGAAAACCTTTATTTATTGTTATTTTTATATAAGTGCATAAGGTACTTAAATTGCAATTATTAGTCTTAAATTTCCAAAACTCAATGTCCGTAATTGTTTTCAAGTACACGGGGTATGCGTCAAAATCGACCTTTTACCCTATTGTTATGTTTCGGTTTTGTTACTGATAATCCAATAGATGAAAGAGTCAATATTGGTCAATTATCAAGCGCATAATGCACAATTACGTTCAATTAACAATGCTTTTTCGGCGACTATAGTTGATCATTTTAGAAACTTTGAAACTACCAACAAATGAACAACTGTTGTTGCATTTTGTTTTATATCTGCGTGTCAAAAGGCTGTCATTTTTTAATTGAGTATTGTTAGATAACCGTGGAAAAACTCGATAGCCACAGGGAAAAAAATTCCATGATGAAGTAGGCATGTTTGTATTTCGACATTTTTTTTAGGGCATACGTACGTGTATAGATTTGATGACAGTTTAAAGATACTTAAATGTATGTGTATCGTTGCACATTTTCATTAAATGTTTGTAGCAACATTGTTAATAATAATAAATTTGAGCGTTGAAGATCGTGGGCACATACATTAAATACCGGACGATCAAATATTCGAATATTCGAACTAAATTTATGTGTATCGTTGCACATTTTCATTATATGTTTATAGCAACTTTGTTAATAATAATAAATAAGAGTGTTGAAGATCTTGGTCACATACATTAAATACAGGACGATCAGAGATTCGAATATTCAAATACTAAAATAACCGAATTTCGAATACCCATCTTGCTATCCGTTACCATCCTTAATTGTTTTTATATCAAACTCACATTTTCATATCAAGACTTTGAATTATTGTTATAAAAAGGTCTCAACAATAGTCAAACGGCATCCGATATTAAGCGCCGAATTTATTCGTCATTAAAACGTCATATGACCGTGACCTATTATTATGCGATGTCATTAGATCCAATAAGCGGATAGTATAGAAGCGTCATACTAGAGATGGCTTTTAATGAGATTTGAAAACTCGTATTATGCCATCAATTGTCAACTATATTTTTCATTCAATATAACATATTTAATGTATTTATTCTTGAATAAATATCAATGAAACTACTCTATCAATTAGAAATCAGAATAGTTAAAATGCTATTTAAACAGAATGTTGATACATAGGCAATGTGTCTGATACGACAAACGTATGCAGATCCAATCATTCTAAAGGTTCTTAAAAACAGCATGTACAGAATACACGAATTTGTATAGATGTATATTGTACATGAGTTTATAAGCTGATTAAGTTCATTTTGATTGAAAAGTAACATCAAGTTTACACAAGTGTGTGTTAAAAACAGCAATGTTTCGATTGTAAGACTTCGTGCGTCGTGCAAGAAGGCGGCAAACGTTGAAGCGAATCCAATCATTGCCAGGGATGAAAGAAACCAGAACACGAACATAATCAGTAAATACGTGTCCATAGTAGTTTTCATGATCTGGTAGAGCGTAAACAACCCGAGTCTCGTCCCGAATCCAATGTAAGCAGCGTTAAACCAGCCCAGATCTTTGTAAAGTTCGGCTACCAGTTTGGAGAACTTTAAATGAAGCAACCGCTGTCTCTGAAAATTTGGTGGAATTGTGGATCCATTTGAGCGGATGTCCTGCTCAAGTTTTTCTGGAATCTTGAAGACTAAAGTCAAAGGCCTGGAAAGCACGATCGTGTAAGCCTGAGTGAAAATCCACACGGCAGAGCACATTAACATTAATAGAATAAATCCAATCTCGCTCCAAGTGGTGTTCGGTAGTGGAAATAAATGTAACCCTGCAAGTTCAGGGTATATTTCAACCTGTATTGCAATAGCAGCTACGTTGATGACTGTAATGATAGACGCTACAATTGCCACCCATTTTATTCTGGCTTTTATCATAATAACTGGGCATCGTAATTCCAGTGCCATGCATTCGGGAATAATGTCCTCCCACGTTTTAAAACATCTCTCTAGATTGCCATATTTTCGATTGGTCGTTTTCAAGCAGATAACGAAATACGTAACGAGGCTCAGAACCCAAACAAAGCACATGACAGCAAAAAGTTTATATTCGGATGAGACATAGTAGATTGTAACACCGTACTTTATGCAAAAAACCAACATTATCAACAAATACACCACTCTTAAAATCACCGAAAAAATGGTCTTTACGTTGTTCTTGTGACCTTGATTAATGTACATGATATCACTGAAGTTATAGCAACCACACAAGGCCATGACAACCAGAAGTGGCCAAATAAGCTTCTTAGGCTTGGAAGTTTGTCTAGAATCCTCAACCCAGGCTTCCAAAACATCAGGCTTCATGTTGTCAATGTATGTATTTTATGTCTTATTACACATTTATTAAATTATATCCAATTATGTTACAGCACTTTACAAATAGTTTGTAGTCGTCTTTATTGAAGATTTAAATAAATAAAATGACAAAAGTTCTGTTTCAATCACAAGCAATGTGTTTTCTTTATTCTATACCATATAAATGAGATCGATCCGTACACTCTGTCCTGTTTCAAGACATAAAGCAATTTCTTTTTAAAAAATTTCACGAACAATGAAACTTTAATTAGGATATTTACGAAACGTTTCACTTGATGTTCGTATTCCGCTATTGCTGACACAGCGGCTGCGGGAACCATGCTCCAATGGTCCAATATTCAGAATGTTACTAGTGGTAACTACAGCTCTCTCTCACTCCGAACCCTAGGACAATAGGGAACAATTCAAATACAAAATAAAATTACCTCGCGTTCTATTGCATCGCAAGATGATCGACCTTCTTAATTGTGTCACTTATTGATCATAAAACTATGGTTTATTACATTTTTGTCATAACATCTGATATGGATGATATGTATCTAAAACGGTTTTAGTAAACATGGTAGATACATTGGGGAATGTTTAAGAACAATCCCAATGTTTTTTTATTTTTATTTTCTCTACGTACTTTATTCTCGTTCAATGGGCTTAAGCATTGATTCTAACCCAACACATTGTTATAGTGTTTCGGATGCTGTTGAAAATTAATTATTAGCGTTGGTCATACAACTCCCGTGCGTCGTGCGTACTCATAATGTTACGCTGAAATCCAATTATCCCCACCGTTACTTGTGAGCTGAGGACATTTACCCATTATTGCTTCGAGGCTTTGTCTGGTGTCATCAAGGATAGACGCATTTATTAATTCGGAATAGCTTATACCAATTTCAATAATGACGTTTCAATTAATACTCAGAATTTGCTATCCAATATCATATCAATCAAAATATTCAAATTTTATTTTCTTATTTTATTTAGATCATATGATACAGTCGGCGCGCTTTATTGAGGGCTAATGGGACTTGGGTGCAATTATATAAATTATCCTTCCCCAGACACTAATGGCTAAAGAAGATCAATAAGAAGAATTTGTCAGTTTGCTTTTATCCGGGTATGGTATTGCTAAGTGCTGAAAAAATAAATTAATAGGCTTTAAGTTGAGCCAAAAAATAATGTGTCAATCTGAAACCATTGTCGGGACAGTTACGAAATACAAAGTGTCATGTACTAGTATAATAAAGGTATTTTAACGATATATTAAGAAGTAGTTTACCGATCGGCAAAACATTCATGTAAAATAAATTATGTTAAATGTGCATTCGCTCTAAAATTTTCGGAACATTTCGACTTTTTAGTAAAGAAAAAATAACAGGCGATATTGAAAGAATAAATTGTTTAAATAAATGACTTTTCAAATGCCAACGCAACTCCTTAAAACAGTTTGAACTGCTTGGCATTAATATTTGTGGTGCACTATTTTTTCCAAAGCAACTTCTATTTAATTTAAACGAAAAAATTACCACATGTGTTTTAACGGGCTAGTCGTAAATCGGAAACCGTTATAGGCTTATTCTTTTGTATGTTGATTATTTCTTTCATGCAACCTTCAATGATTAGCTACAGTTAATGTTAATACTGTGTTGCAATGTCTTCCAAGGCCATGATAGTTCATTGGTAGAGGTCTAACACTGGTGCCTAGCGTGATAGAACGAAATACGGCGCTAATTTTGATGGTTTGAGATGATTTAGGGCAGTGGCGAAATGAGGCACTGAATCCTGTAAAGTTGTTGTCGCAAGCGTGTGATTTAGGTCATTATTAAGTGGAATTTAATTTCTTCAATGATATTATATTTAAGCATGCATATCGGTTTCATAAATAGAAAATAAATAAATGGAATTTTAAATGATACAATTTAGAGCAAAATGAACTAAGTTAACGATATAATACATATTGGGCACACACGATACCAGTTTAAGTTATGAACATAATACAAATGTTTTAAATGTATACCACCAAGGATGAGGGAATTGAAACGGATATGTATGCTCTTCTCAGCAAAGCCGCTCAAAAAAGCTAGTGAATTAATTTTAAATGTTTTAGTTAATATTTAGAATTTTCCTTGCAATATAAACTGTATACCAAATGAAGTGTACTGTTCGTGTGAAGATTTGTTTTGAGTTTTGTTTGAGTCGTGTTTTAGGGATTTTTTTTTATTAATTCCATCATCTGGCAGACAATAAACCTCAAGGCATAAACGAAGCTTTATTTCGGCAATTCTGAGATGACGTATTTACATATATACGCTTACCAAATGCGAAATTCGTATTAGCGACTGTTTTGTCCATTATCGATTATCTGGGTATCAATGTTATTTTTTCTTAACGCAGCAAGCATCTTAGGACATAACAAACCACAGATTAAGTTTGTTAGATTTCGAATATCTCCATTGAGTGTGTTGCGTCAGGTGATACAAAACAGATGTTTGAACCTATCAGAAATGTTTATGCGATACAATTGTTGGTTGATTGAAAGCTATTAATTTGTTGCAAAATATATTTCACGCTGTATTCAGTTTAGAGAGAACAGGCATTCATAATAATTCGACTTAGTAAAACCAGTCTTTAAATACATTATGAAGCAGTATGTGTGTCTTAAGGTCTCTCGATCGAGAATCTATAATGAAATGCACAAATCAGTTGTGCAACTTGCAAATTTTCCTAACAAAATCAACAATAAGTGGCTCTAACATTAAGTGTGTGTAATTTCATTAAATGATAGCTTTCTTAAATTCCAACAACTCAAGAACGATCCATGCGATGTAATATTATAACATAAGGTTACATGTTAAACGTTAAACGTATAAAAAGGTTTTGTTAGGTTGGTCGACTATAATTCAATTGTTGTATTATGTTAATGGTACAACTTTGAAAATGTGGACTTTTTCAGGTCCACGCACCGTTAGAAACAACTTACTGAATTCATGTACAAGATAAGTTGACACAGGAATGGACATTGTAGGCCAGTGAAAATAAATATTATCACTTTTTTTCATAGTGAGTGTTCAGAAGATTGGAAATAATATCTCGTTGTGCACCAATACCATTCTTTGGTAATTTTATTCTTTTGATATTAAGGTATGAGTTATCTTTACGAATAAAAACAGTCTTACTGTGGAGTTGGGCTGACTGGATGTTGAAATTTAATCACAACAGTTAATGTTCGTTTAAGTTGCTTTCTTTATAGTAAATAAGTAGTAACGTATTATGCCAATCCAACACTATCGTATCCAATCATGTACGTAAATGTGTATGTCTTTTGTCTGGAAATGATTTGATTCATCAGAAAATCAATTACAACGGCTGTAAGACGAATGTAATTGATTATGCAGTTTGTCAATATAACAAATCTTATATTCAAGACTTAAAATGATTTTCGGATGAAAAGTGCATGACGATACCATAAATTTAAGAAGCAAAATAACTGAGTNTTTGTCAATATAACAAATCTTATATTCAAGACTTAAAATGATTTTCGGACGAAAAATGATACCATAAATGTAAGAAATAACTGAGTGCTTTACTAGGTCTAAAGAAGCAAGGATGTAAATTGTCCAATTACGTACTCTACAAAGCTTGTCGATAAGTATTGGTTCTATGAAGTTTTTCAATGTATAACTTGTATGCAGAACAGAACAGAACAGAATAGTTTACTCTTGACTTCAGCATATACAGCTCATCGCCCTTAACATTCATATATTATAACACCATGCGTTTGAACTATATACAACAAATACATGATTTTGAATAACAATTAATATACATAGACAGGCAATAAAAAGGTTTCGTGAGAAAGTCACATGGATGAGGTTAATACATCTAACTACACAATGTCAAGCATATAGTTAAATAATTACAACATTTATTACATTATCTGTACTTATTTATTTAGGTTATTGATTCCTACCATAAATATAATAAGGGCATTTAAGAACAAAATGATATTCATCCTCGATGTCAATAAGGTTACATAGCACACATTTGCGTTGATCGCTTACAATGTTCTGGTGTCTTCCCGTTTCTATAAATAATTTGTGAGACGACAAACGTAATTTAGCAATAGTGTTCATATGTTGTTTTTTTTCAATAATATCAAAATACGATGATCTTTCAAATAATGGTTTTAATTCTTTCTTGATCAATTTATTTTTAAGCTTCGTTTTATTTATTTTGAATTAGTCACATAAACAATCAAGAAGGTAATTTGGATCTTTTACACCCAATATTGCTGCTTCTTCCTGTAGGTGCGCGATGATGATCTGAAATATTAACTATATGAGCTATATTCTGAAATCTTTTTGTATAAAGAAGGGATGTAGTTGCTGCGTGTTAGTAATTTCATTTCATCGTGCCTCAAAAAGTTGTAACTCTGTTGCTCTGGTCTCCTTTCAACCATTAAGTAATAAAATAGTAATAAATTGAATGCGTTTTAATTCCCTTTAATTACTGTTTAATTTGAGTTGCAATGCTATGAGGTTAAATTTTATTTACACTTATATGTATCATGAATATTGCTGGGCCAAGTGTGAGGTTGAGCGCTCATTAACTGGTTTAAACCCCCAATGCTTAGCATTGACCGTTCCAAGGCGGTGACCCCAGCTTTATTCTACTATGTGTATATGTTGTTTCGTTTTGTGCCGTACTGTACCGTTTTGGCAATTGGTTCCTTGCCATAAATAAAGGACCACAGAGGTGTGTATGATAAAACTGCAATACTGCTGCAGCTTCTGGAGTTTCACTTCTTCATATT
>VMBQ01002377.1:72425-112265 GCA_007657795.1 Dreissena rostriformis
TGATGTTGCGGGTAAATGGCCTATAACACTATACAACATGGTCTTTTTTAAATTTATTTTTGTGGTACAATATATTCAACCCATGTCCATGTATCAATTTAGTGTTCGTGTTCGTGTGATTGTTTATGGGTTAACTTTATTTTACGAAATATTTTGCGAAATTTTCGTTGAATTGAGTGTTAATGTGGCTTTAAATAAAATTCATATATACCTGTTTGAAAACCATTTTAACTACTAACCGTGAGAATGAACTCCTTGGTGATGGTCAGGAGGCCACACGTGGTGAAACCGATCTGAGTTCCCGTCAGCTTCGACAGGAACAGGTTTAACTGAGAACGAGTAATAATATATCATTCGAAGGACTTTTAGTATAAGGACATTAACCAATTTGGAGGGCCGATATCAAGTACTGTATTTATAACAAGACCTTTTACAATTGTATGTTGAACAAAGATGATGCAACAAAGTTTTATTTTATTTCAGCTTTTATGTCTAATAAAACGAAAACGTGTGAAAAGTCTTACTAGGTGTAGTGAAACAGAAAAAAATAATTACACGTGTTTACGAATTGTTAACATATAAAAAGGAATGTATGTTATATAAAAAAAAAATATATATATATGTATATGTATATGTATATGTATACCTCAGCGAGTTTCTCGATCGAGATGCCCTGTACGTTTATGTCATATACGTGCTCCAGTGTTCCATGGGCCTGTCAAAGTGAACACAAGTTTGTGTCTTAATTAATTTATGTATTTTCAAATGTAATTAAAAAAATAAAAATTACAATGCATGACTTCTGCTCGTTTTGAAAATGGACCACGGGCTTAAGTATTTATCTCGTTGCGATTTTTTCTGTAGTCTTTAACTGTTCAAACATTATCAAGAATGTGTAGCTATTTCGGGGCGATCTAAAGTAAGCCTGAAACACGTATTTTGTTTTTGTCACGAAGATCTATCAATAAACAATAATGGAATGATATATTTGTATTTGATGTCATTAAATCAGGTCGTATTTTTGATAAATGCATATCTTAACCTCAATAATTTATGTTTCAATATCAAGAGTTGTATTTCTTTATATAAAAAATACATATATCAATACCAACCACATGTGCTGATGATGACGATGTATATTTTGCAAGTAAAATAAAATATCTGTCTGTCTGTCTATAAAACAACGAGGAATTTCCGATATCAAAAACATAATTTCTTGATATCAATAATTCATTTTTATATGTAAATAATTTGATTGTTTTAGAGAAAAAGAATAGGAACGGTTTCCTTTTTTTTACACAAAGAATTTGATTTACTGATAACAATAATGCTTTTTCTATATATCATTTTTTTTTTCAGAAAATGCATGATTTCATGTCAATGAATGGAATGTTTGAATATTCGAATGCTAATACAATTTATTGGAAATTATTGGATCTAATCAGTGGATTAAATAGAAGCATCAGACTTGAGATGGCTTTTAATGAGATGTGAAAACTCGTATCATGCAATTAATTGGTAAAGTATTGTTCATTCAATATAACATATTTACTGTCTGTATTATTCATTTAATATCAATGAAACACCATTATCTATTTGAAATCAGAATAGTTAAAGTGACATATAAAAAGAATTTTGATACAAAGACAATGTGTCCGATAAGACAAACGTATTCAGATCCAAATCATTCTTATGGTTCTTGAAAATAGCATGTACAGAATACACGATTTTGTATAATTGTATATTGCACATGAGTGTTTAGGCTTTTTAAGTCCATTTTGTTTGGATTTGAAAGCAATGTCATACGTAACATCAACTTGACACATTAGTATGTTAACAACTTTAATATAAATATGTTTCGACCGTATAGTACTTACCGCGTCGTGCAAGAAGGCGGCAAAGGTTGCAGCGAAACCAATTATCGCCAAGGAGGAAAGTAACCAAAACACGAACATAATCAGTAAAACCGTGTCCATACTAGTTTTCATGATCTGGTAGAGGGTAAATACTCCGAGTCCCGTCCCAAACCCAATGCAAACTGCGTAAAACCAGCCCAGATCTTTGTCAAGATCGGCTACCAGTTTGGAGAGCTTCAAATGAAGCAAACGCATTCTCTGGAAATTTTGTGAAATTGTGGATCCATTAGAGCGTAAGTCCTCGAAAGCACGAACGTGTAAGCCTGAGTGAAAATCCGCACGGCAGAGCACATTAACATTAATAGAATAAATCCAATCTTGTTCCAAGTGGTGTTCGGTAATGGAAATAAATGTATCCCTGCAAGTTCAGGGTACATTTCGTTCTGTACTGCAAGAGTAGCTACGTTGATGACTGTTATGACAGACGCTACAATTGCTACCCATTTTGTTCTGGATTTTATCATACTAACTGGACATCGTAATTCCAGTGCCACGCATTCGGGAACAATGTCCTCCTCCCACGTTTTAAAAGCTCTCTCTAGATTACCATACCTTCGATTTGTCGTTTTTAAACATACAACGAAATACGTAACGAGGCTCAGAACCCAAAGAAAGCACATGACAACAAAAAGTTTATATTCGGATGAAACATAGAAGATTGTGACACCGTACTTTATGCAAACCACAAACATTATCAACAAATACACCACTCTAAATGTCACTGAAAAAACGGTCTTGACGGTGTTCTTGTGGCCCTGATTGATGCACATGATATCACTGAAATTATAGCAACCACACAAAGCCATGACAACCAGAAGTGGTCGCATAAGCTTCTTAAGCTTGGATGTTTGTCTAGAATCATCACCCCAGGCATCCAAAACCTCAGGCCTCATTTTGTATGTATGTATTTTATGTCTGATTACCAATTTATTGAATTATATCCAATTATTCCTCAGCACTTTACAATTAAAATGGAGTCGTCTTTATTAAAGACTTAAAATATAATGGCACAAGTTCTGTTTCAACCACAAGCAATGTGTTATTTTCCTCCTATGCTATATAAATGCGATCGATCCTTACACTCTCTCCGGGGTAAACACATAAAGACTATTATTTGTTTAATTAAATGTTATTCATAGAAAATATAAACGTCATATTTGAAATATGTTTCTCAAATTATGTAACTGTGATTAGGTTATTTAAGAAAAAGACGTATCACTTGATGCACGTTTTCCTCTATTGCTGACAAAGCGTCTTATGGAGCTCTCTTCCAACTTCCCAATATTCAGAATTTGGCTCGGTTTCTGTAACCTAAGGCAAGGAAAAAAAACAATACAAAATGCAATTACCGGTACCTCGAGCTCTATAGCATCGAGGATCTTAATTGTGTCACTCATTGAAAATAACACTATGGTTTATTACAATTTGTGTGAGGACATGTTATATGGAGGATGGTTATCTAAAACGTTCTAGAAAAATGTGTACATGCATTGGGAGTGTTGAAGAACGATTCCAATGTACGTTTGTATTTTCAATACGTACTATTATATTCGTATTGCGGGTAAAAACATTAATTTTAACGCAAACAATCGATTTGTGACATTGTTTCAAATTTTGAACATTTATTATTAGCGTTGGCTATTCAACTCCCCAGTGTACTCATAATGCATCGCTGCATTTCCAATTATCGCTACAATTATTTCTGAGCCGAGGATATGTGCTCATTACTGTTTCGAGTCTTTGTCGGGTCTAATTAAGAATAATTAAGAATAGGAGCATTTATTAATTTTGAATAGCTCATACAAATATTAATAATGACGTGAGTACGTTCAATCATCGCGATAATGAGTAGTACTAATCAAGCATATAATGTTTTATGAATTAGGGAAGGGCAGAGTACGTAATAAAAGACAACGTTATGATTGGTTTTCATCGCAATTCTGATCGGACGATTGATGCGTGTAGATCAGCATATCGTATACTATTGTTATTAGAATATGTATGCTTATCAAAATATCTAAACAAAAGCTAGTGTATTAATATAAAAAAAATCAATTAATACTCAGAATTTACCTTCCAATATCAAATGAATCAAATAAAAATCAAATCAAATTTTCGATATATTTCGACCTAAGGAAAAAAATAAGCAATATTAAAGAAATAAATTGTGGATAAAAAGACTGTAAAAATACCTGAATCCACCACTACTCTTAAGCAATGTTTGAACTGATTGGAATAAATATTTTAGATGCAATCTTTTTCCAAAGCATCTTATATTTTTTAAGTTAAAAAGGACAACATTTGTTTCAACGAAGTTCATTTTCTAGATGTTTAATCCTGTAAAATTATAAAGCACTTATTGTAGCAATACTAATAATGTCGTTTATAATAGATGTGTGTTTATGTTAGAGTATTCTAATATAGAAATCAATATACTGTTTTTTCCATTCGAGCAAACATCGCGTTCGTAAATGACGCAATTGACTGTATTTCTAACAGAAAGACCAAGTAAATGTCCATTAGTTGTTTAAGTTTCTTTGTTTGTTCGACGTCAAAACAAGCGGTGACATTGTTGATTCAGAATACTTCACGTCAACGCTATTGATGGCTTGTCAGAAACGCTTATAAGATAAATGTATAAATGCAGGCACTAATGGAATATTATTAATTGGCGCGACAATCCATTAGCAATGACTGGCAACGAAAATGAACGCAATTCCGGTACACATCAACCCTGTCAAGTGGCAACTCAAACATAATTGGAAATAAATAAAGGATGTAGATCAGATGAAACTTTATTTTACCTTAGGGCAAAGTAGACATGCCTCTTCTAAAGAATATGTGTTACATATGTACATACGTGCATAGGTATGATAGGTACATTAAAATATTATCATTGAGTTCGCAGATAGAAGGTATTTAGACGTGCAAGAATTAACATTAGTTAAACTGTATATACTGAACAATAGTAAAGGGTAAAGGTCTTAATGGTAATGCCTTGGACCATTTCCATACTATAGAACCACTTTCATTCACTCAATTTCGTGCAAATTGGCTCCAATATTGTGTTGCACGACCTGCATAGATCATCTTTCCCGACTTTCATTGGACAATTATTCTTTTTGTTATATATGACATGATTTGCCAAGAGAAAGTTGCCGTGTAAGTCTTCAGCTGTTTTTTTTTTTTTTTAAATAAAATCACTGAAGAGCATTATTTTTCCGACATGTTTACCATGACCACTTTGAAAAAAAAAAACAATGCTCCGTTGATTATGTGACTTTTTTCCTCTATTTATTTTCATGTATCAATTTTACCCGAATCATTTAAACTTGATCATAAAACACACTGCTGTTTAACAGAACAACGGAATGTATCACTCAACGCGATTTGAAAGGTCAATGTTACTGTTTATTTTAACAGACCCTCTGTTTCGACGAAACGGGCATAAGTGCACCCTGAAAAGTGTTTCAGGTGATCCGTATGCCTCTTATATATATCCGAGGTTTAAAACAAAACGAATACATATGAAAATAAATTTACATTTTCTACTAAATGATATTTGTGTTTACAAATAGGACGGATAACGATAAACATGAGAGAAAATAACCACCATGTGCAGAACATGTAATTTGGGTTCATATAATCGATGCTTTCTTCATGGAAAAAACCCATCTGAAGTTCGTTTGGGAATTTTCCTGAAATGTCGGCGTTTGAAAACATCGGCGGTAATTGCCCGTTAAAGTGTCACGGAATACATCCATTTCCTTCAGAGACATCATTATGCAATCAGGCTGGTTGTGAAGTTGTCATTGCGATGATACCAGAAAGTTAAGAAGCAAAAATAACGGAGTGCTTTACGAAGCAAGGTTGTACATAGTTCAAAACCTACATTCAAAAACACGTCGGTGTGTATTCAATGAAGTTTATCAATGCATAACTTCTATGCCATTAGGTCGTGGAAAATGAGATTATACATGTTTGTTATCGAATTTTAAATATAGATTATGCAAGCAACTCGGCGTGTTTTTAATTGCATAAAACAAAAGAGCTTCTTTTTTTGACAGCATTGTCTTTAAAACAAAACTATCAGATAATTAAATCTATTTGGTGTCATTTTGTTTTGCCCTATGTATGTCGAATTAAAATAAATCCTGTTCATAGAGGTTTAAAGTTCTTATGTATTTTCCCGCATTCGTGTACTAACGGACTGTTAGAATATTTGGTAACTATTAAAAGGTTTACAAGTAAGTTTGCAAAGTCATTATGTTTCATGTCATGTCAAACAAAGCGTCTCGTACATGAATATGAAGTTGAAACATGGTGTCAGATATATAAAGTGGTTTTTATAATCCGTGGTATCTAGCCATTGATAAAAAAATGGAAACACTGTTTATTTAAGAAAAAGTTTCTTAAATACCACTTTATTACTTAACTCCACTGTTTGAAAGGTTAATATCCACCCGTACCACGTATTTATTCTGTTGGGATAAAGAGTAATAGGATATGCTCCAGGGATCATTAACAATTATGAAACAAAACATTCGATGAATAGAATAACTATTCCATTTTTACAGATTTACCGCAATCATAAACGGTCGAGTTAGGAAGCACATAACGACTTACATAAAACTTATATTACTAGACTAAATATCTACATATGAATACATGTTTTTCTTCTTTATTAATACAAAAATCAGCACGCGTCATTGTTAAAAAAATAAAAATAATTAAAACATCACCAATTCATTTTTTGGTCTGTGTGTAACAACTGAGTATATTTCACAACAAGCACATATTTGATCGACACTTATTAACATTAGATTGAAATAACATTTGCAGTAGCTCCATATATCTATATGATCTATATGAAGTGTTGTTCCTCTAATTTCTGACGAGTGTAAATTCCATATTATTCATTTTGTTCTACCAGAAGTAATATATGTATCCCATCTTCAGCGCGACATTGACGGTATAACCCCCATGGTATAAACTTATCTCTATCCCACCTTGTTGAATAAACCGGTCGCGTGCACGGATTACTTTTTTGAATTCATACATAAAATGAATGTTTACTTTTCAAATCAATATACCGTATATAAATAAAAGCCAAATTTCCATTTAAATTCATCTCAAAACCGGCTTTCCGTACTTTTATTTTTTTATTCATTTTATTGCGCAATTAATGACGTATCTCGTGTGACGTAATTTCTGTGACGAAACACACCAGTTTAATTTTGACTCTCCGGATTTTAAGACGGAAAAGTCGGACGTGTTCATTTATTATACAGTAAAATATTTGTTAAAACATCGAACGAATCCAAAACGTATTTCGGATTGTGTGGTTGTAATGCATAATTGTAAATTTCGATATTAATAAAATAAATCGCTTCGATAGAAGTACGCTTTCGAAAATTGTGTTTTGGGTCAGAACAAATTCAAGCGTTATATCTCAAAATAGCGTGTTTAAAATAAATGTCGGAAAAAAGGGACTGAAGAACAGAAAATGGAAGTACAATAAGTTGTAACTGTATTTTTATAAGGATTGGATTAAAGTTGTCACTGAGGTAAGCGTGTTTTTATACCAAATGGCGATGAAGAAATCAATTTTGTTTTATGTGCAGAAGCCATAAAAGCAAACAAAACTGACGAAAATAAACATGGTAATTACACAACTTTAGTGAGTAGAACAAGAAGCAGTAGATGTTTGACTTTGTTATGCCACTTAGTTAAAAGTATGTAAAAAAAAAAGAGTTGTTTATAGACTATATTTACATTATCGGCGGGAATAAATGCTGAATCATGTCTGACGTAAGTTCAAAATGTTAGCCATTCTTTTGTTTATTGCAGTGGTGAAACTAGAATTTTAATTTGAACAAAAGCGTTTGTGTTCTACATGAGTGTGTAACATTTGGAAAATGCTGATTAAATTTAAATCGAGGCATATAGCGATATTTTGTCTCGCTACTCTTCTTTTGCGTGGAATTCTTAAGGACTATTTCGAGTTCTGTAAACGGGAAAGATCACAATTAATATTACTACGCAATGTTAGATTCAGTTAATTTAATGTGTTTTTGCTTTTATTTTATCAATAAAAGACTAAATAATTGACGACTAAGAAAATTGATGGGATAAATAGAATACTAGGATTAGCGTTGAAAAAGAGAAGTTTATGTTGCTCGGCTCGAACACCGAAAGCGCTCGCCTAGGCTTGCGCTCCTGGCGTTCTAAGCCTCGCAACATAAACTTCTCTCTATTCAACACTAACCTAGTATTCTCTATTTATCCCATNTCTTCTTTCACCACTGCAAAATACCAAAAACAAAAATGGCCGCCATTTTGAACTTACAAAATGTGTACCCCTACGTCAAGCATGATTCAGCATTCTCCCCGCCGATATTGTTAATTTTAGTCAAGAAACAACTCTTATTTTTACACAATTTTTACTAGCTGGAAACATCTTCATATAACATAAAAAAGTCGAACATCTACTGGTTCTTGCTCTTCTCACAAAAGTAGTGTAATAACAATGTTTATTTTCGTTAAGTTGTGTTTGCTCCCATGACGAGTTAAAATTCTGAACACAGCATAAAATAAACATTTCTTCATAGCCATCCATCTTTTTCATGTAAAAGCACTTGGTGTTAGCAGGTAACTCTTTGTGGATAGACTGACAAAGGAACAACTTATATATAAAACAAAATTAACCTTTTACCGCGCAGGAGACCCTAGTTCGATCCCTCCTTGGATCTAGGATTGTTTTTTCTCTTAAACTAAACGAATTTAAAAAACAAAAAGTTGCATTGGATTGATAACTTAATGCTTTTATTTATATACGGTTTATTGATTTGAAAAGTAAACATTCAATTCATGTATACATCGCATTTAAGCAACACATGAACGAGGAGTGAAAGGCAAACACTGGTAGTTCCATAGTGGGTGTTGTTTAAAGCAAGGTGTTGAATAAACCTTAAGTTTATTGAATGGGGCGTAATCGCTTCTATGAAATCATTTAGCTGTAGGATAACTAAAAATAAAATTTAAAAAATACCCGGTCCATATTGGCGCAACGTTTTTGTTGCAAACTCATTTTGATGCATTTCATGTAAAACAAAGCGTCTCGTATATGAAAATGGCGTTTACACATTGTGACAAAGAGCTTCAAAAGAAAGTGGTTTTAATAATAATCGTTATTCAGCAATTGATTTAAATGGAGAGACTGATTATAAAAAAGCCATCTTAATTACCACATTATTACAAAACTCCCCCGATTGAAAGGTAAATTGTCAATTGTAATACGTATTCATTCTTTTGGGATAAAGAGTAATTAGGATATACCCCAGGGACCATAACCAATTATAAACAAAATACGATGAATCGGACAATTTTGGTATACCTATATCCTTATGACACATTTACCTTAATCAGTAATGGTCGTGTAAAGAAGTACATAACGACTAACCTTTAACTTTTATTATGAGACAAACTATCTACATGTGGAAACAAGGTTTCTTCTTTATTAAGACAATTACCAGCACTCGTTATTGTTATAAAATGAAAATATCATCAATACAGGTTTTGGTTTGTGTGTTAAAATTGAGTATATTTCATAATAAACAAATATTTGATTGACGCTTATTATAATAAGATTGAAAGAATATTTGCAATAGCTCCATATATCTACATCATCTGCATACACTGTTGTTCCTCTTATTCTTGACGAGCATGAATTTTTTAGTATGTCTCTTGTTGTACCGGAAGTAATATATAAGTCCCACATGACGCAGCTCGACGATATTGCTGTTCCATTTTAAATGTCACTCCCCACTTTAATGTAAAATGTTCTTTCTCAGAGACTATTGTTGCTCCTAACAAGACATTACCAAAATTAAATTACAAAGGGATGACTTATACAATTTAACCAAAAATATCAACAGCACTCACAGAACATTTCATTCTTGCTGCGATAAACACAAATATTCTGAAGAATCCGCATTTCAGATTATTCATCGAATGTCATCGACTTTGAAGATAACCTCACATCCCGGTATTTTAATATCAGGTGGTCCCTTCACAGTGTGTAAAGTACAGTGAAGTATGTCAGAAACACTCCTGCAATCTGAAGTGAAATAAAAGTTTAGTATAACACGATTTATGAACGTAAAGTTGTATAATCAACATTCAATATGAGTGTCACTATACAAAAAGCATTAGTGTAGATACTATTTTAATAAAAACGGCTTTATCATTACCTTCCAGGAATTTACAAATAATGCGGAGCCATAACACTTCCTTTCAATAAGCTTATACAAACAAATGAATCTATGTATATATATATATATATATTGTTATCTGATATATAAAGATAACAATTTTAACTACTGACCGTGAGAATGAACTCCTTGGTGATAGTGAGGAGACCACACGTGGTGAAACCAATCTGGGTTCCCGTCAGCTTCGACAGGAACAGGTTCAACTGAGAACGAGGAATAATATATAGTTCGCAGGACATTATCCAGTAGGAAGGGTCGCTGCAGTCAAGTACTGTATTTAAAGGCTGACCTTCTAAAAATTTAATTTAAATAAATATGATGCAAAACAGCTTTGTTTAATTTTAACATAACACGTTTGCATGTCTATGAAAACGGAAACGTGTGAAAAGTCTCGTAATATGTTTTGAGAAAGAAAAACTAATTAAACATGTTTAAGAAGTAATTACACGTATTTAACCATGTCTTTTGCATAAATATACCTGAGCGAGTTTCTCCATCGAGATGTCCTGCATGTTTATGTCATATACGTGCTCCAGTGGTCCATGGGCCTGAAAAAGTTAAGAGTTCTGTTCTAGTTAATGTATGTGTTTTCAAATGTAATTAAAAAAAGTACAATGAATAATACCCACGCGTTCCGAAAATGGTCATAGTTTTGTACGTAACGTCTAACTAGGTATGAAAATTCGTCACTTTCATTAAATTTTGTTGTCGCTTTTAAGATCCGATTTCACGGTTGGTTGACTTTTTAGTTCAATTGCATGCGCCCGTTTTTCCAACGAATCAAATGTCTTGTTATGAACGATCTCATAATCAACTGTACAAAAAAAGTGTACCAAAGATTTTTGAAGGATATGGGGTGCCGTTTTTTGTCTTTTAAAAAGAAGACATCTCTTGATATCGAGAAAAAAATATATAATAAAAAAAGTGTATAAATAAATTCAAGAATTCAAGTTTGGGATACCAGAACATCAAAAAATCGGTTTTTTGGAACCAAGATCTGATTTTCTGATATCAAAAAATCTAATTTTTAATATCGGAAATAATTTCTTTATATAAGAAAATCAAGTCTTGATAACCATAAGCCTCTCTAAAAATAGACGTATACAGGTTACGTCTACGAACGAGGCATGCCCCTCGTGATAATTATTTTCCGTGTGAAATTTTAAAATGACCTTCATATTAAAAGAAACGTGTGTGTGTTCAATAAATCNAATGACCTTCATGTTAAAAGAAACGTGTGTGTGTTCAATAAGGTCTTCTGATTTCGACTCCCCAAACTTAACAAACTTGCAAAACGGAGATAACTAAGGACTCAGCGACTTGGTTTGAAATACGGGAACGTGTCGCATTGAAAAGCAAAAAGTATTAAAAATAACCTTAGTACCACGGAATTAAGGTTTGTCTTAAACATGTTTCAAGTATCTATGTTGTTGTTGCCTTAAAACAATGTTTTCATAAGTCTTTAACTGGGACAAACTTTGTCAGGAATGTGAAGCTATTTCGGGAGATCTATATTTAGACCAAAAACACACATTCTTTGATTCAATTATCTATCAATAAACCATGTTTTATTGATATATTTGAGTTTGATATCAAGAAATCGGGTCTCATAAAAAATGGTTTTCTTGATAAATTGTATATTCCATCAAAATAATAAGAACGATATCCTGTAATCGGCAATGATTTTTTTTTCTTCAAAAAATCGATTTTCTGATACAAGTAATTATATTTCTTCATATCAAGACTTGATATTAATATGCATGTGTATAGAGATGGAAACGAATATTCAAATATTCGAATAATAAAATGTATTGAACAAATATTCGAATACATGCGTCTTTATTAGTATTTCCACCTATTATTGCATTAAGAACATAAACTGTTACTATTATTCTCTAATTACCAACACTCTATGTCGCAAATTGTTCTCAAGTACACAGGATAGGTTTCAAAATCAACCTTTATTCTACTGCTGTAATGGCGTGTTGTTACTGATAATCCCATAGTTTAAAGGTCAATTTCAGAGAAGATCCAAAGTCAATATATTTAACGCTATATACATTAAAATATGATTAAATTATCGGGTAAATAATGTTTTAGTGTTGTGTTTACCATAAACAAGATGATTTCGTTGACTTTTATGATCGCAACTCGCAAAGCGTTGATTCGCTTAACTCCCCTGTTCTCCCCTGTTGTGTGACGTCACACATGAACAAGCATTTTCGCGTTCGCTTAGAAGATAAGCGATAGTTAAGAATTCGGGTTTTATTTTTCTGTTTTTTTTTTATTGATATTTTCTTGAAATTGTTTTCACTGGTTAAGCACAGTGATAGGGAAATGGTTATGTGTGGGGCCTTTGGCTGTAAATCACGTTTTAGAAAATATAATGTGATTTATTTCCAGTCTCCGAACGACAAAAAACTGAAGAAGATTTGGTGCACTAAAATCGGTCGTGCTAGCCATGTTTCCAAACACAAACTGTTTCCTCCAAATAAAAACAGCCGCGTCTGTTTCTGCCTCGGCATCGATCCGCAGAATCACGCCATGTCTTTACACGCGGCGATTACCCGAGTGAAAATATTTACAAATATTGATTGTATACTATAAAAACATGTTAAATAATTTTCAAATTATCGAAAATTAGAAACAGATACAGATAATACGCTGACATGTTTACTTCTGCGCGACTGTGTTAACATTTCGTCAGCTTCTCAGCATACTTCATACAATTACCATCGAATGTCATCTGTCAAAACAATGATAATCCCGTATATGGCCGATTTCCATTTTTAACATCAAATTCTGGTAAATATTGACGAAAACAGTGCTCAAACTCATAAACACAAACTCCATTTTGTCTAAAGTTTCAAACGAATTTCGGCATATGTTTCTATTTAAAGATTTGGTGTGATTTCGATTAAAAGTTTCGTAGTTAATTTCAACTAAAGTACCGAGTACCTCGCAAATTATTTGCCAATGACAATTCCTTTGAATAAAATAAAAAATAAACACGCTGTATCGTTATCGTTACACTCTTTTTGTTCGTTCATTATTGAAACAATAATTGTACTGTACACTGATTTCACACAAAAAGCATCGTGTACAATTCATATTCTTTTGCAACGACCAATAAACAACTTAATTTATATTTAGATATCATAACATGTATAAGTCATTTTCTGTATTTAAACATTTTTTTTGTCAAAATCATTTATATTTTGTGTCGTCTGTGTATGGTGTATGTTGGTCGGTTCTCATTTGTTTTTAGAAATTATTTTGAAAATAAATATCGTTATTTTAAATGTTTTAAGCAAGCCTCGTGAGCTACTTCGATATGTTTACTGACCGATACAATTATTTATTTGACAGACGACACGTGCTTATCTAAAGCTTGTGTTTCGTAATACACAGGATATTGGATATTCAGGGCTTGATTGGGCAATAGAACAAAGACGCAGTCGGCGGGTTTCGGTAGACGTTTGTACTGACCAACATAATATTTAATAGTGCACGTGCTTATCTTACATTTAGGGATCAAAAACAAGGGGCGTAGCCACCGTGTGCTTGTTTGGGCCATAAAACATAATCCCGATGGCTTTTTTCAGTAGCACACGTGTTCAGAAACTAACAAGTTCGAGTAATAAATCACAGAGATTATGATCTGAGAACTGCATGGTGTCTGAATTTTAAGTCAGTGAAATGAAACCAAATGCCGATAAATCAAAATGGGCACCGCCTTAAGTTTCAATATAAAATTCGACATGAAGACATATATGCAGCAATTATTACAATCAAGTATATATACAAGTTTTTATCCAACACTTAATACACGCACTCTTTCCATGCGTTTTGCGAGATGTTGTATATAACCGCATACTTTTCGCGCCAAAGAAACAAAGAAAAAACACGAAATATACATGGACTGTATATTTGACGCTAGAATTTGTAAACGTCGCGCCAACATAAAACAATCAGAAGTGTGTTTCGGATTACAAATTGGTATTCTTATTGGGGAAATTCAACAAAACATTTATATTTGTATTCTATTTGCAATGAATTCAATATTAATTTGTTAAAACGCTTTCCGTGCCGAAAACAATATTTGAATAATATAATGCATAAAAAGCACGATTTC
Source organism: Dreissena rostriformis (assembly GCA_007657795.1). Lineage (NCBI taxonomy): Eukaryota > Metazoa > Mollusca > Bivalvia > Myida > Dreissenidae > Dreissena > Dreissena rostriformis. The sequence goes on from VMBQ01002377.1 coordinate 86,750, forward strand.
CTCTTAAGTAACTGACAACGATTTTATCGCGGGGTACACGTGAGGATTAGTGTGGTAGGTATAACACAGCCATAAAACTGCAATAAACCAATTAAATTGACCACTCGGCAGCTGTCAATCAAACTCGCATAATAATCAATCAGATTTCGTTTATTGCGGCCACATGGTCCGACAAACAAAGACTGTCGGAGTAATGGAATAAGCGTTTTATGAAAACACAACTTAGTGGGCGTATTTGGCGACTGGTCAATTATCAATTGATATTGACATAGGGGTTATTCAGAGACAATCAAATTACCGTTAATGATTATCACTCGCGCATTTTTTGCAAAATCTATGATATTCTGTTTTTCATTTTTGTCCATAAATAAGACGCTTTGGGAAAAAGTCGCTTTTTACCCTGAAAAATACGGCAGTGTGTTTTCTGTCGTTTGAAAATTTATTGATCTTTACATTTGCACTATGCATAAGTGGAAAAGATTACGAACTAGAACAAACATGCGCGATGAACAGTTAGAGCATCGATGTAATTACATCGATGGGTGCAAATGATTAGAATTATTGTTATAAGTTAAGTTATGTGTTACAATAATACGATTTCTTTCACTTGCATTTATTTACAAAGAAAGAATACAATAATTTGGATGACAAATCTAATAACGAACATTTCAGGGCCTTTTCTAGCCATTTTGAGAAAAGGAGTCTGGTCTAATTGGGATTTTTTAAATCGATAAAATGGTGTGTACTGTACATAACGGTCTTATTTCATGCAGTTCATCTTCATAATGATCAGAAGGTCCACAATTTTACATAAAAGTATTGATGTAATAGCAATGCAGTTGAGCGTCTCGGCATAAATAAAGCATGTTAAAATAGCGGATGTACATGTGTGACGTCACAGCAAGGGAGGTAAGTCAGTCCAACTTTTAGAAAGCGGTGCGTTATCGGACGATTTACCTGGTGATTAATGGCATAAGGCGTAGCGCTTAATTGTTGCAAATAGTTTTATTCCGCATCTCAAACAATTATCTTAAATATTATTAAGTTTCCAAAAGTGTTAAAATTGACCTTTAAACATAAATAACGTAAGATAACCGCTGAAGAACTCGAGGGCAATAGATAGTCCATGATGCAGTAGGTCTGTATTTCATTTGTTTTACTGGTAGGGCTTACTTTCGAGTATATATTTGATTAATTTTAATGGAATATACTGTATATTCATGTTTATCGGAGCACGTTTATAATGAAAAATTATAAATTTTCAGATATTGTTCAAATACATGGAATACCGGACGATCATATATTCGAATATGAGACGAATTTAATAACCGTATTTCGAACACCAATTGTGCTACTGTTGCCATCCCTATTTTATTTTCTTAAAAGCAAAAATTAAAACGGTACCCCATATTAGGCGATGAATGTTTTCGTTATTAAAAGGTCATCTGACCGTGATCTATTATAATGAGATGTCATCAGATCCAATCAGCAAAGAAGCGTCAGACTAGAGATGGCTTTAAATGAGATCTAAAAACTCGTATACTGCAGTGAATTTGATGCTTTTTATACTTGATTACATATGTTATGCATGAAGTGTTGATTAAATATCAATGAAACTACACAATCAATTAGAAATCAGCATAGCTAAAAGGACTTAAAACAGAATTTTGATAAAAAAAACAAATGTTTCTGATAAGACAAACGTTGTTTAGATCCGAAAGATTCTAAAGATTCTTAAAATAGCATGTATTCGATTACACGATTTTGTATAGTTGTATATTGCACATGAGAATATAAGCTCTTTAAGACCATTAAGATTAGATTTTAAAGCAATGTCATTAAAAGTAACATCACGCTGCAGAAGTCTATGTTAGAAACAGTAATATCAATGTTTCGACCGCATAAGACTTACCGCGTCGTGTAAGAAGGCGGCAAAGATTGCAGCGAATCCAATTGCTGCCAAGGAGGAAAGTAACCAAAACACGAACATAATCAGTAAATATGTGTCCATAGTAGTTTTCATGATCTGGTAGAGCGTGAACGCCCCGAGTCCCGTCCCGAATCCAATGTTTGCGGCGTAAACCCAGCCAAGATCTTTGTCAAGTTCGGCTACCAGTTTGGAGAACTTCAAATGAAGCAAACGGAGTCTCTGAAATTTTAGTGGAAGTGTGGATCCATTTGAGCGAATGTCCTGCTCAAGTTTTTCTGAAAAAATCTTGAAGACTAAAGTCAAAGTCTTGGAAAGAACGATCGTGTAAGCCTGAGTGAAAATCCACACGGCAGAGTACATTAACATTAATATAATAAATCCAATCTTCGCCCAAGTGGTGTTCGGTAGTGGAAATAAATGTATCCCTGCAAGTTCATGGTACATTTCAATCTGTGCTGCAAGAGTAGCTACGTTGATGACTGTAGTGACAGACGCTACAATTGCTACCCATTTTGTTCTGGTTTTTATCGTACTAACTGAGCATCGTAATTCCAGCGCCACGCATTCGGGAATAATGTCCTCCCACGTTTTAAAACTTCTCTCTAGATTGCCATATTTTCGATTGGTCGTTTTTAAGCAGATAACGAAATACGTAACGAGGCTGAGAAGCCAAATAAAGCACATGACAACAAAAAGTTTATATTCGGATGAGACATAGTAGATTGTAACACCGTACTTAATGCAAACCACAAACATTATCAACAAATACACAACTATAAAAATCACCGAAAAAACGGTTTTGACGTTGTTCTTGTGGCCATGATAAATGTACATGATATCACTGAAATTATAGCAACCACACACAGCCAAGGCAACCAGAAGTGGCCGAATGAGATTTTTTANGCAGCTCGACGAAATTGCTGTTCACTTTTAAATGTCACTCCACACTTTAATGTAAAATGTTCTTTCTCAGAGACTGTTGTTGCTCCTAACAAGACATTACCAAAATTAAATTACAAAGCGATGACAAATACATTTAACCAAAAATATCAACAGCGTACACAGTACATTTCATTCTTGCTACGCTAAACACAAATACTCTGAAGAATCCACATTTCAGGTTATTCATCAAATGTCATCGACTTTGAAGATTACCTCACATCCCGGTATTTTAAAATGAGGTGGCCCCTTCACAGTGTGTTAAGTACAGTGAAGTATATCAGAAACACTCCTGCAATCTAAAGTGAAATATAAGTTTAGTATAACATGATTTATTAACTTAATTTTTTGTAATCAACATGCAATATGAGTGCAACTATACTAAAAGCATTATCATTATTAAGCATATATATATATATATCAGATAACCAGTTTAACTACTGACCGTGAGAATGAACTTCTTGGTGATGGTGAGGAGGCCACACGTGGTGTAACCGATCTGGGTTCCCGTCACCTTCGATAGGAACAGGTGCAAATGAGAACGAGGAATAATATATAGTTCGCANCTCTCTCTCTCTCTCTCTCTCTCTTTCTGATCGAAACATTAATGCGTGTAGATCAACATCTCGTAAAATATCGTAATTAGAATAGGTATGTTCTTCTCATTATAGCAGCTCTAAAAAAGCTAGTGAATTAAAGTTTTGATTAATACACAGAATTTGATTGCAATATCAAATAAACCAAAATATTCAATACATATGTACTTTGGTTATTTATATGACTTATTATATAGTCGGCGTTCTTTATTGCGGCTCATGAGACTTGGGTGCAATTATATAAATTATTTTTCCCCATACACTTATGGCTTAACAAGATCAATTAGAAAAACAATACATTTGGCTTTTATCCGGTAATGGTATTTCTAAGTGCTGAAACAATTAATAAATATGCTTTTAGTTGAACCAACAAATACTGTGTCGATTGGACACGATTTTCGGAACAGTTACGAAATACAAGGTTTCATGTTCTAGTATATCACTAGTTTATAAAAGGTATGTTAACGATATATTAGAAAGTTGTTACTTGATGGTCGAAAATTCGTATAAATTAAGTTAGGTTAAATGTGCATTCGCTGTTTTCTGAACATTTCGACTTTTTGGTAAGGAAAAAAAAACAAGCGATATTAAAGGAATAAATTGTTGAAATAAATGACCGTGAAAATGCCTTCATACACCGGCACTCTTAAAAAAGGTTAAAACTGCTTGGTTTTAATATTTTTGATGCAATATTTTTTCCAAAGCAATTTCTATTTAATTAAAACGAAAAAAGAGGACAACTTTTGTTTCAACGAAGTTCGTTTTCTAGACGTTTAAAATGTGGTTAATTATGCAAAATCGTAAATCGGGACCTGTTATAGACGTTTTCTCTTATATGTTGATTGTTGCTTTCATGCAGCTTTCAATAATATGCTGAAGTTAATGTTAATACATTGTCGAAATGTCTTTCGAATAGGTCCAAAGTTTGGTCCAAAGGATAGTTTATTTGAAGAGGTCTGAAACTGATGCCCTGCGCGATGGAACGAAGTAAGGCGCTTTTGGAACGCCGTGGTATTGCTATAACATAAAACGTGAACTTTTAATTGTATTTACAGAAAGAAGTTTAGTAAAAATAAAGGTTTATCCACATATCACGATGACTCCAAGTCCAAGTCCAAGTAAAGGCTCAACTTTATCATGGACCTCAAAATTGCGCATGCTCAGTACTTCGATCTCCCCTTGCCATGTATTTACATTTAGGGTGTCGTATAGACACAAAGGTTTAAACAATCGCCGGCTCACTATCGATAAAATTCACTGTTGTTTAGTAAGTCATCCTTTTTGGATGGTTTTGTTGGATATAGGGCAGTGGCGAAATGAGGCACTGCGAGGGTTAAGGTTGTGTTGACAGTTTGTGATTCGTTTCATTATTGAGTGAAATTTAATTTCTTCAGTTATATAATATTTTAGCATTCGTGTCGGTTTGATAAATATAAAATAAATAAGAAGTATTGTAAATGATTAAATTAAGAACCTAATAAAATGACGTAAGGTTACAATATACTATATATTGGGCACACACGATTTATGTGTCACGATACCAGTTTAAGTTATGAAGATAATAAAAATGTATCAACATTTTTTAAATGTATACCATCAAGGAGGATGAGGAGATTGAAACGGGTATGTATACTCTTGTCGTGAAATTAATTAATACTCACAATTTTCCTTACAATATAAATTGTATATAAAATGAAGTGTACTGCTCGTGTGTAGATTTGTTACGAGTTTTGTTTCAGCTGTGTTTTAGAAAAAAAGTTGATTAATTCCTTTATCTGGCAGACAATAAACCCCAAGGCATAAACTAAACTTTATTTCGGCAATTCTGAGATGAAATATTTACATATATACTCTTACCAAATGCGAAATTCGTATCAATGACTGTTTTGTTCATTATCGATTATCTGGGTATCAATGTTATTTTTTCTTAACGTAGCAAGCATCTTGGGACATAACAAATCACAGATTAAGTTTGTTAGATTTCGAATATCTCCTTTGAGTCTGTTGCGTCAGGGGATGAAAAACAGATGTTTGAACCTACCAGAAATGTTTATGCGATGAAATTGTTGGTTGATTGAAAGCTATTAATTTGTTGCAAAATATATTTCACGCCGAATTCAGTTTAGAGAGAACAGGCATTCATAATAATTCGACTTAGTGAAAGCAGTCTAAAAATACATTATGAAGCAGAATGTGTGTCTTAAGGTCGCTCGATCTAGAATCTATAATGAAATGAACAAATCGGTTGTGCAGCTTGCACATTTTCCTAACAATACCAACAATAAGTGGCTCTAACATTAAGTGTGTGTAATTTCATAAAATAATAGCTTTCTTTAATTCCAACAACTTAAGAACGATCCGTGCGAAGTAATATTATAACATAAGGTTACATGTTAAACGTTAAACGCATGAAAAGGTTTTGTTAGGTTGGTCGACTATTATTCAATTGTTGTATTATGTTAATGGTTCAACTTTGGACCATTCACAATTTAAATACGGATAACTTTGAAAATGTGAACTTTTTCAGGTCCACGCGCCGTAAGAAACAACTTACTGCATTCATGTACAAGATAAGTTGACACAGGAATGGACATTGTGGCCCAGTGAAAATTAATGTAATCACTTTTTTCATAGCGAGTGTTCAGAAGATTTGAAATAATATCTCGTTGTGCATCAATACCATTCTTTGGTAATTTTATTCTTTTGATATTAAGGTATGAGTTATCTTTACGAATAAACAGTCTTACTGTGGAGTTGGGCTGACTGGATGTTGAAATTTTATCACAACAGTTAATGTTCGTTTATGTTGCTGTCTTTATAGTAAATAAGTAGTACCGTATTGTGCCAATCCAACAATATCGTATCCAATCGTATACGTCAATGTGTATGTCTTTTGTCTGGAAATGATTTGATTCATCAGAAAATCAATTACAACGGCTGTGAGACGAATGTAATTGATTATGCAGTTTGTCAATATAACAAATCTTATATTCAAGACTTAAAATGATTTTCGGACGAAAAATGATACCATAAATGTAAGAAATAACTGAGTGCTTTACTAGGTCTAAAGAAGCAAGGATGTAAATTGTCCAATTACGTACTCTACAAAGCTTGTCGATAAGTATTGGTTCTATGAAGTTTTTCAATGTATAACTTGTATGCAGAACAGAACAGAACAGAATAGTTTACTCTTGACTTCAGCATATACAGCTCATCGCCCTTAACATTCATATATTATAACACCATGCGTTTGAACTATATACAACAAATACATGATTTTGAATAACAATTAATATACATAGACAGGCAATAAAAAGGTTTCGTGAGAAAGTCACATGGATGAGGTTAATACATCTAACTACACAATGTCAAGCATATAGTTAAATAATTACAACATTTATTACATTATCTGTACTTATTTATTTAGGTTATTGATTCCTACCATAAATATAATAAGGGCATTTAAGAACAAAATGATATTCATCCTCGATGTCAATAAGGTTACATAGCACACATTTGCGTTGATCGCTTACAATGTTCTGGTGTCTTCCCGTTTCTATAAATAATTTGTGAGACGACAAACGTAATTTAGCAATAGTGTTCATATGTTGTTTTTTTTCAATAATATCAAAATACGATGATCTTTCAAATAATGGTTTTAATTCTTTCTTGATCAATTTATTTTTAAGCTTCGTTTTATTTATTTTGAATTAGTCACATAAACAATCAAGAAGGTAATTTGGATCTTTTACACCCAATATTGCTGCTTCTTCCTGTAGGTGCGCGATGATGATCTGAAATATTAACTATATGAGCTATATTCTGAAATCTTTTTGTATAAAGAAGGGATTTAGTTGCTGCGTGTTAGTAATTTCATTTCATCGTGCCTCAAAAAGTTGTAACTCTGTTGCTCTGGTCTCCTTTCTACCATNAATGCTGTTTAAGAGAACAACGGAATGTATCCCTCAGCGCGATTTGAAAGGTCAATGTTACTGTTTATTTTAACAGACCCTCTGTTCCGAAAAAACGGGCATATGTGCACCCCGAATACTGTTTCAGGTGATCCGTATGCCTCTAATATATATCCGAGGTTTAAAACAAAACGAATAAATGTGAAAATAAATTTACATTTTCTACTAAATGGTGTTTGTGTTTACAAACAGGACGGCAAACGGTAAACATGAGAGCTAATAACCACCATGTGCATACAATTTACGTACAGAACATGTAATTTGCGTTCATATAATCAAGGCTTTCTTCATGGAAAAGACGCATTTGAAAATGGTCGGGAAATTGCCATGCTATATAGGCTTTTGAAAACATCGGCTGTGATTGCCCGTTAAAGAGTCACGGAATACATCCATTTCTATCAGAGACATCATTATGCAATCAGGCTGGTTGTCAAGTTGTCAAGTTGTCATTGACCGCCATGATGATACCAGAAAGTAGAGACGCAAAATAACTGAGTGTTTTAATTGGTTTTACGAAGCAAGGATGTACAAAGTCCAGCACGTTCTCTAAAAATATTGTCGATACTTGTTTATTCGATAAAGTTTATCAATATTTAACTTTTATGCAATTGGGTAGTGGACATTTACTATGTTTGTTATCGAAGTAAATCGGTGTAAGTCGGTGTGTTTTTAAAGCCCAATTTCTACTCAAAATCAACGAAAATTTCGTACAATATTTCGTAAAATAAAATGTAAAAAAAAAAAAAAAATCAGTGTTCATATAGCAAATGCCGAAATTTCAACGCCAGATGTGGTCTGGTAACATAGATGTGTGTAGATATAAAATGCACGTGTATTTTTTGACACAATTAATTCCATTTAATTTCCTTCAAATGTAGAACACTAAAATGGTATCAGTACGGGAAATAAAAATCGAATTTATTGTGACACGAAAAAATAAAAAACGTGCAATTTTTATCTACAAACATATATGCTACCAGACCACATCTGACTTTGCAATTTTGGCTATTGCTATAAGGAACATTGATTTTTTATTGGGTTACTTTATTTTACGAAATACTTTACGAAATTTCCGTCGATGTTTGAGTATTAATGGGGCTATAAATTGCAATAAACAAAACAGATTCTTTATTTGACAGCCTCGTATTTATAACAAAAGCAAAGGTTAATGGAATCTATTAGTTTGTGTTTGCCCTCCGATTATAGAATAAAGAGAATACTATGTTAGTGTGGTTTTGTACTTGAATCATCCGACGAGTTGAAGAAAGGTTTACAAGGTGAGGATTGCCGAGCCGTGTAAGCCTTTCTGAGACGAGTCTTATAAATTAAAGTTCACAATGAAACTAACATAATGTTCTATTTATCCTAAAATATTTTTTATAATTAATTTGTTCCTGATGCAAAATAGTATTCTTTTATTGCTAAAAAATATAGTTAACACGGATTAAATTAACTGAATCTAACCTTGCGTAGTAATATTAAAATCGTTTGTGATCTTTTCCGTTTACGGCACTCGAAATAGTCCTTTAGAATTCCATGCAAAAGAAGAGTAACAAGACAAAATATCGATATATGCCTCGGTTCAAATTTAATCAGTATTCAAAATGTTACACACTCAAGTAGAACACAGACGGTTTTCTTCAAACTAAAATTCGTCTTTTACCACTGCAAAATACCAAAAACAAAAATGGCCGCCATTTTGAACTTACAAAATGTGTACCCCTACGTCAAGCATGATTCAGCATTCTCCCCGCCGATATTGTTAATTTTAGTCAAGAAACAACTCTTATTTTTACACACTTTTTACTAGCTGGCAAACATCTTCATATAACATAAAAAGTCGAACATCTACTGGTTCTTGCTCTTCTCACCAAAGTAGTGTAATAACAATGTTTATTTTCGTTAAGTTGTGTTTGCTCCCATGACGAGTTAAAATTCTGAACACAGCATAAAATAAACATGTTTTCATAGCCATCCATCTTTTTCATGTAAAAGCACTTGGTGTTAGCAGGTAACTCTTTGTGGATAGACTGACAAAGGAACAACTTATATATAAAACAAAATTAACCTTTTACCACGCAGGAGACCCTAGTTCGATCCCTCCTTGGATCTAGGATTGTTTTTTCTCTTGAACTAAACGAATTAAAACAAAAACGTTGCATTGGATTGATAACTTAATGCTTTTATTTATATACGGTTTATTGATTTGAAAAGTAAACATTCAATTCATGTATACATCGCATTTAAGGAACACATGAACGAGGAGTGAAAGGCAAACACAAGTTGTTCCATAGTGGGTGTTGTATACAGCAAGATGTTTAATAAACCTTAAGTTTATTCAATGGGGCGTAATCGCTTCTATGAAATCATTTAGCTGTAGGATAATTAAAAATAAAATTTAAAAAATACCCGGTCCATATTGGCACAACGTTTGTGTTTCAAACTCATTTTGTTGCATTTCATGTAAAACAAAGCGTCTCGTATATGAAAATGGCGTTTACACATTGTGACAAAGAGCTTCAAAAGAAAGTGGTTTTAATAATAATCGTTATTCAGCAATTGATTTAAAATGGAGAGACTGATTATAAAAAGCCATCTTAATAACCACATTATTACAAAACTCCCCCGATAGAAAGGTAAATTGTCAATTGTAATACGTATTCATTCTTTTGGNTATGCTTGCATAAAAATAGGCGTTTAATCAAATAAATCAGTTTCAGTTTATCAGTTTCAGTTTCAGTTATTTATCTTGTTGTTGCAATGTATTGATAGATTTGCACTTGATATTAAAAACAGGTGTTATTTTGAGAAACATTTCATATCTTGACATCAATAATTTATTGTTCGAAATCAATAGTTTGATTTGCAAAACGAGGATAACAAAGGACTCAGGGACTTGGTTTGAAATAAGGGAACGTGTAGCATTTTAAAACAATAAGTATTACAAATAACCTTATAACCGCGGAATTGTTTGTCTAAGAACATAATTCAAGTATTTATCTTGTTGTTGCAATGTATTGATAGATTTGCGCTTGATATTAAAAACAAGTGTTATTTTGAGAAACATTTCATATCTTGACATCAATAATTTATTGTTCAAAATCAATATTTTGATTTGTTGATACAAAAGTACAAGGAATTTCGGATAACAACTTCTTTATAGCAATAATTTATTGTTTTATAAAAAAAAATGATTTATTAATAAATTAATAAAATAAAAGCGACATCCTGATATCGGAAAATGGTTTTTAAAGCAAAAACAAAAATCGATATTCCGATACAAATCATTCTAATTCATGATGTCAAGACTTGTTTGTTTTTTATAACAGAATATTCAAATATAAGAATAATAAAATTTATTTAAAAAAAACATATTCGAATACCTGTGTCTTTTTTTATAATCGCATTATGAACATAAATAACCAATATTATTCTCTTATAACCAATATTCTTTGTTGCAAATTGTTCTCAAGTATACAGGATATGTTTCAAAATAGACCTTTCACCCTACTGCTGAAATTGCGTGCTGTAACAGATAATCCCATATATGAAAGTGTCAACCGCGGTCTATTATCAAGCGTATAATGCACAATTTGTTTTCAATTAAACGTGCTTTTCGACGACTAGTGTTGATCATTTTAGAACCTTGGTCAAACATGTCAATAAATTAACAACTGTTTTTTCATCTCTGTGTATATGTTATACCTGCGCATCAAAAGGCTGTCAGTTTTTAGGTAAGTAACGTAAGATAACCGCGGAAGAACTCGAGAGTAATATAAATGATATTCAATGATGCGGTAGGTCTGTATTCCAACTTTTTTACTGGTAGGGCTTACGTGAGTGCTGTATATTCATGTTTATCGGTGCAAGTTAATAATGAAAAATTATAAAGTTTCCGATCTTGTTCTAATACATGGAATACCGACGATCAAATATTCGAATATATTAAGAAGAATTTAAAAACCGAATTTCGTATACCAAATTTGCTACTAATGCCATCTCTATTTTATGATNAAGCTTTCCGGGTTGAAAAAATATTTTGATAATATAATGCATGAAAAAGCACGTTTTCCAGGAGGATTACATCAGTTGCAATCATCAGTCACTTAAGTAACTGACAACAATTTTATCGCGGAGTACACGTAAGGATTAGTGTGGTACATGTAGGTATACCATAGCCATAAAACTGCAATAAACCAATTAAATTGACCACTCGCCACTGTCAATCAAACTCGCATAATAATCAATCAAATTTCGTTTATTGCGGCCACATGGTCAGACAAACAAAGACTGTCAGAGTAATGGAATAAGCGTTCTATGAAAACACAACTTAGTGGGCGTATTTGGCGACTGGTCAATTATCGATCGATAGTGACAAANCGTATTTGGCGACTGGTCAATTATCAATTGATATTGACATAGGGGTTATTCAGAGACAATCAAATTACCGTTAATGATTATCACTCGCGCATTTTTTGCAAAATCTATGATATTCTGTTTTTCATTTTTGTCCATAAATAAGACGCTTTGGGAAAAAGTCGCTTTTTACCCTGAAAAATACGGCAGTGTGTTTTCTGTCGTTTGAAAATTTATTGATCTTTACATTTGCACTATGCATAAGTGGAAAAGATTACGAACTAGAACAAACATGCGCGATGAACAGTTAGAGCATCGATGTAATTACATCGATGGGTGCAAATGATTAGAATTATTGTTATAAGTTAAGTTATGTGTTACAATAATACGATTTCTTTCACTTGCATTTATTTACAAAGAAAGAATACAATAATTTGGATGACAAATCTAATAACGAACATTTCAGGGCCTTTTCTAGCCATTTTGAGAAAAGGAGTCTGGTCTAATTGGGATTTTTTAAATCGATAAAATGGTGTGTACTGTACATAACGGTCTTATTTCATGCAGTTCATCTTCATAATGATCAGAAGGTCCACAATTTTACATAAAAGTATTGATGTAATAGCAATGCAGTTGAGCGTCTCGGCATAAATAAAGCATGTTAAAATAGCGGATGTACATGTGTGACGTCACAGCAAGGGAGGTAAGTCAGTCCAACTTTTAGAAAGCGGTGCGTTATCGGACGATTTACCTGGTGATTAATGGCATAAGGCGTAGCGCTTAATTGTTGCAAATAGTTTTATTCCGCATCTCAAACAATTATCTTAAATATTATTAAGTTTCCAAAAGTGTTAAAATTGACCTTTAAACATAAATAACGTAAGATAACCGCTGAAGAACTCGAGGGCAATAGATAGTCCATGATGCAGTAGGTCTGTATTTCATTTGTTTTACTGGTAGGGCTTACTTTCGAGTATATATTTGATTAATTTTAATGGAATATACTGTATATTCATGTTTATCGGAGCACGTTTATAATGAAAAATTATAAATTTTCAGATATTGTTCAAATACATGGAATACCGGACGATCATATATTCGAATATGAGACGAATTTAATAACCGTATTTCGAACACCAATTGTGCTACTGTTGCCATCCCTATTTTATTTTCTTAAAAGCAAAAATTAAAACGGTACCCCATATTAGGCGATGAATGTTTTCGTTATTAAAAGGTCATCTGACCGTGATCTATTATAATGAGATGTCATCAGATCCAATCAGCAAAGAAGCGTCAGACTAGAGATGGCTTTAAATGAGATCTAAAAACTCGTATACTGCAGTGAATTTGATGCTTTTTATACTTGATTACATATGTTATGCATGAAGTGTTGATTAAATATCAATGAAACTACACAATCAATTAGAAATCAGCATAGCTAAAAGGACTTAAAACAGAATTTTGATAAAAAAAACAAATGTTTCTGATAAGACAAACGTTGTTTAGATCCGAAAGATTCTAAAGATTCTTAAAATAGCATGTATTCGATTACACGATTTTGTATAGTTGTATATTGCACATGAGAATATAAGCTCTTTAAGACCATTAAGATTAGATTTTAAAGCAATGTCATTAAAAGTAACATCACGCTGCAGAAGTCTATGTTAGAAACAGTAATATCAATGTTTCGACCGCATAAGACTTACCGCGTCGTGTAAGAAGGCGGCAAAGATTGCAGCGAATCCAATTGCTGCCAAGGAGGAAAGTAACCAAAACACGAACATAATCAGTAAATATGTGTCCATAGTAGTTTTCATGATCTGGTAGAGCGTGAACGCCCCGAGTCCCGTCCCGAATCCAATGTTTGCGGCGTAAACCCAGCCAAGATCTTTGTCAAGTTCGGCTACCAGTTTGGAGAACTTCAAATGAAGCAAACGGAGTCTCTGAAATTTTAGTGGAAGTGTGGATCCATTTGAGCGAATGTCCTGCTCAAGTTTTTCTGAAAAAATCTTGAAGACTAAAGTCAAAGTCTTGGAAAGAACGATCGTGTAAGCCTGAGTGAAAATCCACACGGCAGAGTACATTAACATTAATATAATAAATCCAATCTTCGCCCAAGTGGTGTTCGGTAGTGGAAATAAATGTATCCCTGCAAGTTCATGGTACATTTCAATCTGTGCTGCAAGAGTAGCTACGTTGATGACTGTAGTGACAGACGCTACAATTGCTACCCATTTTGTTCTGGTTTTTATCGTACTAACTGAGCATCGTAATTCCAGCGCCACGCATTCGGGAATAATGTCCTCCCACGTTTTAAAACTTCTCTCTAGATTGCCATATTTTCGATTGGTCGTTTTTAAGCAGATAACGAAATACGTAACGAGGCTGAGAAGCCAAATAAAGCACATGACAACAAAAAGTTTATATTCGGATGAGACATAGTAGATTGTAACAGCGTACTTTATGCAAGCCACAAACATTATCAACAAATACACCACTCTAAAAATCACAGAAAAAACAGTTTTGACGTTGTTCTTGTGGCCATGATTAATGTACATGATATCACTGAAGTTATAGCAACCACACAAAGCCATGACAACCAGAAGTGGCCGAATGAGCTTTTTTAGCTTGGAAGTTTGTCTAGAATCATCACCCCAGGCTTCCAAAACCACAGGCTTCATGTTGTCAATGTATGTATTTTATGTCTAATCACCAATTTATTAAATTATATCCAATAAATATTCAGCACTTCACACTTTGTATGTAGTCGTCTTTATTGAAGACTTAAAATATAATGGCAAAAGTTCTGTTTCAATCACAAGCAATGTGTTATTGTTTTCTCCTTTACCATATACACTATCTCCTGTTTCAAAACATAAAGCATATTTGTTTTGTTTTTGTATTAAATGCTAATTAAAGAAATCGTTGAAATATGTTTCACGAATAATGTGATTCATTTATTTACGCTAGTGCCGACAAAGCGGCTTATGGAACTATCCTCCAACTGTCCAATATTCAGAATGTGACTTGTGGTAACTACAGCGCGCCTTTGTACCCAAGGAAATAAAGGAAAAAAATCCAAAACAAAATACAATTACCTCGAGTTCTATTGCATCGATGTTCTCAATTGTGTGCCTCATTGATACTAAAACTACAGTTTATTTCATTTTTGTGAGGACTTGTGATGACCTGTTATATGGATGATAGTTATCTAAAATGGTTTTAGCAAAAAATGTGTATGAATTGGGGAATGTTGAAAAACAATCCCAATTTATTGTTTATATTTTCTTTACTCACTTTTATTCTCGTTTTACGGGTTTAAGCATTGATTATAATCCAAACCATTGTGATAGTGTTCCGAATGCTTTCGAACATTAATTACTAGCGTTGGTTATACAACTCCCCAGCGTACTAATAATGTATCGCTGAAATCCAATTATCTCTACAGTTATTTTTGAGCAGAGGGTATTTGCTCATCATTGTTTCGAGTCTTTGTCTGGTGTAATTAAGAATAGGAGCATTTATTTATTCTGGATAGCTCATACGAATGTCAATAATAACGTGAGTACGTTCATTAATCGTGATAATGAGAAGTTATCAAGGGTATAATGTTTGACGAACCATATCGTAAAATACTGTTATTAGAATATGTATTCTCTTCTCATCAAAACAGCCAAACTAAAGCTAGAGAATTGATAAAAACTGTTTCAATTAATACTTAGAATTTGCCTTCCAAAATCAAATGAATCAAACTATTCAATACATCTTTACCTAATTTATTTACCGTGGATGACTATTGATATCGTCGGCGATACTTTATTTAGGGCTTTTGGGATTTGGTTGCAATTATATAAATTATCTTTCCACAGACACTAATGGCTAAACAAGATCAATTAGTATAATTTTTCATTTTGCTTTTAACAGCGTATGGTTTCTGTATGGGCTGAAAAAATAAATCAATAGGCTTTTAGTTGAACCATCAAATAATGTGTCGATCTGAAACCAATGAAGGGACAGTGACGAAATACAAGGCTTGATGTACTAGTATTTTAAAGATATTATGACGATATGTTAAGTATTATTGTACAATTTTCGGAACATTTCGACTTTTAGATAAAAGAAAAATAAGCTATATTCAAGAAATAAATTGTAATAAAAAAAGACCGTGAAAAATGCCTTTATCATCACCACTCTTAAAAAAAGTTTAAACTGATTGGATTAATATTTTTTATGCAATCTTTTTTCCAAAACATTTTCTATTATTTATTTTTGTCCTATTTATTTTATTATATTTTGATTTCAAATATTTGTTTCTCTTGTATGGTAATTATCGTTTTCAATAAAACTTCAATAATTAGCTGCAGTAAATGTTAATACGGTGTTGTAATGTCTTTTTAAAAAACGTATAAATTTTGCTACGATAGTTCATTGGTAGAGGTCTGAGCGGATGCCCTGTGTGATGGAATGAAGTACGGCGCTTTTTGAACGCCGTGATATTGATATCAAATCAAACGTGGACTTCCGAGCTAAATCTGCAGTTTTCCTTATTTCCTCATACATTATCCCTGCGTTCTACAAAATCCTTATCTCCGTGCTGATGTAATAGAATTTTCAAATATTTCAACAGTTAATTCATCATGATATATGTATGTATATATATATATATATATATATATATATATATGTGTGTGTGTGTGTGTGTGTGTATACTGTTATGGATAATTCGGTAGATATCCATTGTATATAAACAGGTTTGTTAAAATTCTAAAATAATGGTTTAAAATTCTTCAGAATGAAGATAGCATAATGCAAATTGTTTACAATCACGTTTTAAACGATTGGAATAAACGTGATACACGTTGGGTTCCAAATGTCAAGCAAGTGTTGGATTTGGTTACGTATTTGAACATCCCAATATTGTGCAAGTTATTAGTTTTATAAGCGAGTTCAAATTAAGACATGTCGACAACTTTAAACAAGAATGGTATGGTAACCTGAGTAACAATTCTGTATTAGATATGTATACAGTTTAAAAAAAAAACTTTTTGGAACAGGAAGAATATTTAGACTTAATTCCTAGACGACTGCGCTTTTTTTGTGTGTAAGATTAAGAGTCTCTTCACATCCGTTGATAATCCAAACTGGCAGATACGCTCAGAATAACATTTTGCGAAGTGAACGTTATTGTCCATGGTGTCAAGACTTTTATTTAGAATACCGTTTTCTATGTATATGCCGCTGTTACATCAGTTATGATTTTTTAGCCGTATATGTTATATCAACCCATGTGTATATAAATTCCATCAGCTACTAGTTTTGTGTGACAAATAAAAAATGTATAAGGTATGTAAATTTATCAAAGAAGCTTTTGTTATAAGGATTGAGATTATTAATAAAAACTGTCCAATAAACTTCAGTACCGCCTTGATAGAACCTAGGTGTTCTTACCATCGATTGTTTTTCTTTGTATTTGTATTCTTAAATGACTAGTATATGTTATGTTTAGTTATTTTGTTATAACTACCGGTAGTTACGTGACAGAGAATAATGTGTGTATTTAAGCATGAAGACGATGTAATTTTGTTCAAGTCTGAATAAACTGTCTGTCTTTCCGTCCGTCCCTCCATCCGTCCGTCTGTGTGTCTGTCTGTCTGTGAGTCTGTCTGTCCGTGTGTCTGTGTTTCTGTGAGTCAGTCAGTCAGTCAGTCTGTCTGTCTGTCTGTCTGTCTGTCTGTCTGTCTGTCTGTCTGTCTGTCTGTCTGTCTGTCTGTCTGTCTGAATATGACATTTTACGTTCTGCGTCTTTTTGTTGCGTTTTGTGTCTAAAATATATTACATCTTAGTATTCAATTATTTGTTTTGTTTAATGTGATTCTGTTTAACCAAAAATAACGACTTTTTAGTTGGTTTCGAGTAATATGTCCTATCTGCAAACATTGACTGATATAACAACTTCCTGTTGACGTGATATACAAAAATATATATCAGACATCGTTATATCAGGTAGATATTAATGTGGAATGATAAC
Source organism: Dreissena rostriformis (assembly GCA_007657795.1). Taxonomy (NCBI): domain Eukaryota; kingdom Metazoa; phylum Mollusca; class Bivalvia; order Myida; family Dreissenidae; genus Dreissena; species Dreissena rostriformis. The sequence continues at coordinate 104,570 of VMBQ01002377.1, forward strand.
AGTCAAATAAAATCAATATATCAAATGAATTGTAGTGCTTGCGTTAATTTTTTTTTCGAGTTTTGTCTTACGACGGGAAAAAAATCATTAATTCCATAATCTGGCATTCGTTGTCGAAATTAACCCCAAGTCAGAAAAATAATCTTTATTTCGGGTATTCTTAGATAACATATTACCGCTTAACATATGCAAAATAAATTCGTTTCATCTATATATATAGAGAATAATAGGTTAGTGTTGAGTATAGATCAGGTTTATCATGCGAGGCTTAGAAAACAAAAAGCACGAGTCTTGGCGAGTGCTTTATCGTTTTCGTGCCGAGCATGATAAACCTGATCTATAATCAACACTAATCTATTATTCTATTTATCCCACTTTTTATTCAGTAAACCTTTTTTTTAAACAAAATTAGTTGAACTGGAGAATTTCGCTGGATTTATGACGTCATTTTGTCGAAAAAATGACGTCATTTCGTGCCGTGTATTATAGCAGAAATTTAATCAACGGGGCTTTAATCAACCGAATTCGCTGTAAAAGTGGGATAAAGTTGATAACTGTTTTGTCTGTAAACACTTTTGATTACATTAGTATCAATTTTGTTTTTTCTTAACGTTGCAAGAGTCTTGGGAAATAACAAACCGCCGACAAAGTTTGTTTGATTTCGCATATCTCCATTGGGTGGGTTTTGTAAGGTAATACAAAAACAGATGTTGGAGCCTGCCAGCAATGTTTATGTGATGAAAATGTTAGTTATTTGAAAGCAATAAATTTGTTGCAAAATATTTTTCACGCTGTGCTCAGTTTAGAGAGAACAAACATTCTTATTTATTCTAATTAGTAAAATACACTAAGAAGAAGAATGTGTGTCTAAAGGTCGCTCGACCTAGAATATATAATGAGAATGCACATATCGGTTGTGCAGCATGTAAATGTGATTAGCAAATCGAAAATTAGTGGCTCTAATATTCATTGTGTTTTTAATTTTATTACAGTATAGCTTTCTTGCAGTGCCACAAGTAACGGTCGAACCGTGCGATGTAATATTGTAATATAAGGCTACACGTTATACGTTAAACGTGTGTAACATGTTTCAATGTGTGGTCGACTTTAATTCAAATGCTCTATTATATTAATGGTGCAACGTTGGACTATATCCAATTTAAATATGGATAACATTGAAAATGTGGACTTTTTCAGGTCCACGCGCCGTTAGAAACGACATAGTATATTTACATACAAGACAACCCCGTTGATAAATTGGCAAAGGTATGGACATTGTAGCCAAGTGAAAATATGTGTAATCACTTAACTTGCACAGCGCGTTTTCGCAAAATTGAAAATCGTGCTGTGGACCAAAACCATGTTTCGATAAATGTATTATTGTTCTAGTCAGGTATTTTTACGAATAAAAACTTTCTTAATGTGGTTTTAGGCTAGCTAGATGTTGAAATTTAATGAATGTTATCATTTTTCGAGTGTGTTTCTATCTATATAGAGAATAATATACTCGCCAAGGCTCGTGCTTTTTGTTTTCTAAGCCTCGCATGATAAACCTGATCTATAATCAACACTAACCTTTTTTTATATTTATCCCACTTTTTATTCAGTAAACCTTTTTATTTAAACAAAATTAGTTTAACTGGATAATTTCGATGGATTTATGACGTCATTTTGTCGAAAACATGACGTCATTTCGTGCCGTGTATTATAGCAGAAAAATCAACGGGGCTTTAATCAACCTAATTCGCTGTAAAAGTGGGATAAATGGTAAATGAGTAGCAACGTTTTTGCCACAACCCCGATATTGTATCAAATCATGTAAGCAGTTTGCATAATTCGGATTTCTTTTGTGTGGAAATAATTTCACCAGGGATGAACAACTTTTGTCACGTGACAACAAAAGTCAACGCAGGTTGTTGAATTGCATCAGGAATCCCGCTCCGTCAGGTTATTTTCATCTTTTTATAGAGAATATGTGAAAATCCATGCGTATGAACTATATACAACAAATACATGATTTTGAATAACAATTTATATACATACACAGGCAATAAAATGGTTTTCGTGAGAAAGTCACATGGATAAGGTTAATACATCTAACTACACAATGTCAAGCATATAGTTAAATAATAACAACATTTATTACATTATCTGTACTTATTTATTTAGGGAAGAAATATGTAATTCAGTCCTACCATCAATATAATAATGGCATTTAAGAACAAAATGATATTCATCCTCGATGTCAATTAGGTTACATAGCACACATTTGCGTTGATCGCTTATAATGTTCTGGTGTCTTCCCGTCTCTATAAATAATTTGTGAGACGACAAACGTAATTTAGCAATAGTGTTCCTGTGTTTTTTTTTATTTTCAATAATATCAAGATACGAAGATCTTTCAAATAATGGCTTTAATTCTGTGTATAGAACTACTTAACTAGAGATGTGACACTTATATTCCAGTTAGTAATATACTGGTCTCCTAATCTGTTTTTAAAAAAACGGTATCAATTGCTCAGTGTTCACAGATTCATGGAATATCCAAACATCAGTAAAACCGGTTTGGTAAGATATGTGCCGTACTTTCGATGACCAATTGTTTGCGTTATTTTTGCGTTAAATATTTCTAATCTCTATAAAAGTGAAATGTGTTTAAGAATATAAATTCCCTGTTTTACCGTATATAATTTGAAAAAAATGCAATTGGGTAGTGGAAAAGGACATTTTATTTGTTTGTTATCGAAACGTATATTNACCACAAGGCAGAACAATAATCTTTATTTCGGGTAGTCTTTGATAACGTTTTACAGCGCATACCATATGCAAAATAAATTCGTTTCATCTATATACTTGATTACTGTTTTGTCTGTAAACACTTTTGATTATCTTGGTATCAATTTTGTTTTTTCTTAAAGTAGCAATAGTCTTGGGAAATAATCAACCGCAGAATAATTTTGTTCGATTTTGATCTCCATTGAGTGCGTTGCGTAAGGTGCTGCAAAACAGATGTTGGAATCTGCCAGTAATGTTTATGCGATGAAAATATTGGTTGATTGAAAGCAATTAATTTGTTGCAAAATATTGTTCACGCTGTGATGAGTGGAGAGAGAACAACCATTCATATTAATTCGACTTAAAACAACTTCCTTAATCCTTAATGAAATTGCATACATCGGTTGTGCAGTTTGTAAATTTTCCTTACTAATCAATAATTAGTTGCTCTTATGTCTAAAGTGTGTGTGTTTTTTTTTCTATTTTATGAAATTATAGTTTTCTTTCAGTGCCACAAGTAACGGTCGAACCGTGCGTAAAAATTGAATGTGTTGTTTACTTAAATTCAAATGCTGTTTTATATTTTTGTCGCAACATTGGTCCATATACATTTTAAATATGTATAAAATTGAAAATGTGGACTTTTTTAGTTCCACGCGCCGTTAGAAACGACTTACTATTTCGTGTACAAGACAGGTTGACACAGATATGGTCATTGTAGCCCAATGAAAATAAAAGTAATAACTTTACTTGCACAGCGCATTTTCGCAAAATTGAAATTCTCGTTGTGCACCAATACCATGCCTCGATAAATTTGTATTTGTTTCTATTTAGGTATTCTTTATTTTTGCGAATACAAACGTTTTTACTGTGATGTTAGGCTGGTTAGATGTTTAAATTTAATCAATGTAATCAATGTTCGTGTATATTGCTGTATAAATAGTAAATAAGTAGCAACGTTATTGCCATATCCCCAAAATTGTATCAAATCATGTAAGCCATTTGAATGATTTAAATAGCTTAAGTATGGACATTATTTGTATTCATCAGCTCATCAATGGCAATGAATGTCAGACGAATTTTAATAGTTTTGAAGTTTATCACTATAATAAATCTCGTATTCAAGTTTTAACGATTTTCTCGAAGAAAGTAATGCCTCTCCCGAATTATACGAACGTTTTATAATTTCATTTCTATTGTTTAAACACGAGTGCATAAAGTGTAAAGAGAAACAGATAAGTAAAGCCTGGGTGACATTTTCAACTCTACAAATGTCATACATATGTAGGAGCGCATTTTCATTCTAAAATAAACATGTCGAAGCTTACGAGAAACCAGATCAGTTTCATCACGTATGGCCTCATCACCATCACCAAGAAGTTTATTCCCATTGTCAGTGTTCATGGGTTACATGAGACGTTGAATGGTAAGTAAAAGCTTTAAAGACGCAAAATCCATACTCAAAGAAATGTGTTACTAATTTTAAAATTTGTAGAAATTGTTTACTGTGAATGACATATGTTTGGACACTTACATCCACGTATCCGGTAAGGGGAACTTGCTTCCACCAACAAATCACCGTATCCACTTTATACCTATACAATTATTGTTGGTCAGCTGTACAAATTAAGTTAAATTCGCACAGCAGTCAAAGAAAATTTCGGTTCACTAAGTTTAAGGTAATGTATATTCCACAGACGAAAAGGGACAAAGGGCCATAATTCTTCCACGATTGGTCGCATTGCAAATGTTTTCCTAAACGATCATTTACACATCATTAAGGTAATTGAGCTGTGAAAGTTTGAACGAAATAAAACCAGTAGTTTCAGATAAGTTGAGTATTCTATCAATTCATTACAGTGGGAAAACAAAGGCAATAATTCTGCAAAACTGGCCATGGTAATTTTCTATTTTTACGATCACTTACACATTATGGTCTTTCATCTGTTGAAGTGGTATTGTACACACATTGTATTGTATTTATAATTTAAATATGTACTATTTTTCTGGGTTTTCCCCTGTCCAATCTGATACCGAAAAAGTTCCAAGTCGAAATCGCCAAATGCCACAAGGACATCTTAATGTCATGCACGCACTGATTTTAATCAATCAGTAGTTGAACTATTTACATTCTTTAATTGTATCGTTTTGTTTACTTGTGCTTTTTATTGAATCACGTGTATTTTTATTGATCGTATTGATAATATAATAAAAGTAAACTGTATAAAAATATTTATCATATGTGTGGTTTCAATAATATAGATGAAACCCATAGATACAACTTTATTGTACATCGGAGCCACACATTATAGGCAACTTTGACAAGTGCAAAGTTTAAATCACTAGGAATAATACGTTTAAACACATGTTGAAATAAATGTATGATTATTTTGCAAACAAAATATAGACAGAGTGCAAAATAACGGAATTTAAAAGGTAAATTTGCAACGTGCGAATGATTAGATGAATGATTTAGAATGATTTAATCGTTTACATGCAATCAATCACTCCGTGCATGGTTAAATGCACTTCGTTTTACAGGTTTATCGCACTTTGTGTAAATAATTGAATGCACTTCGTGTACCTAGTTGAATTTATTTTGTGTAAATGATTTAATGCACTTCCTGTAACTGGTTGAAGACACTTTGTGTGACTGGTTGAATACACGTTGTGTAGGTTGAATGCACTGCGTGTTACTGGTTTAATACACTTTGTGTGACTGGTTGAATAAACGTTGTGTAGGTTGAATGCACTCCGTGTTACTGGTTAAATACACTTTGTGTGACTGGTTGAATGCATGGTGAAGTCTATACAACTTCTGCTTCCTATAGCTGTTAAGCAATCTTTAAGTAGCCTCCCTTCGAGAAGATTTATAATAAATACCGCACCATATGTATATCAAGCGTAAACAGCTATCTCACGAGGAATAGTAGAACACTTAGTGTTTTGTTATAGGTTACGAATAAATGGTGATAACAGCATAACATACTTAGTGACATGGATTTTAAGAGAAAACAAGGTGGGAGCAACGAATATATACATTGAGTCCGTACGTATGTTTTTTTTTACCTTTGTGTTAATACACATTGGGATTGTTTTACGTGTGTTATGTAATTATAACAACCAAAACATAAACAATGACAACAAATAAACAAAAATCTCACGTTGGACTTCTTGCCTTCATGAATAAATATACGGGTTAACAAAAATGTATTTACATCATCGTTTCAACAAGTAAATATACATTGTACGCCTGCTAAAATAAGCATGCATTCACAGTGTACTAGATGCGAATTTTACAAACCAATTGACCGCGATAATTTATTCTCGGGTCAATTGTTGCTCCCGTGTGTGGTTGTTGTCGTATACCTGAAAAGAAATGAAAGCAAACATCATGATTTAAGCTTTTCCTGTTGATCACAGACGTTAGTAAATTCGTCGATAGTGGTGTTTCGAGGGTTTAACAGAGATTAAATATCAGCGCTTTATCTTATTTTCAAAATTAACACATTTTTAATGTTTTAGGGACTTGGGCACAGACATCTGACGTTTTCGGGCATGCATGTATATCGGGAATTCATGGATAATATACATTTAAGCATAGCCACCTGGTAATCCTCGTTAACAACCCATACAAAGAAATCATTTAAAATGTTTATGTTAAATGAATTTTTCAGCACCTAATGTAAATCAGGTCACACATAAATAAATTATAGTAGATACATATAGAAGAGTATATCAGCCAGTAAATGTGCGCTGCTTAATTACAGTATTCGCTTATAATAAAGAGGTCTCGAGTTCGATCCAAAGGGCAGGTATGTTGGTTTGTTTTTGTATTTTAGTATAATTATTTTTATTTCATTCAAAATATTACAGTTTTGTTTGTAAATTAATATTATGATATTTTTAAAAGATAAACACAGATGTCTCTTTAGCCATACTTTAATTAGCTTGTGGACACTAAACTAGCATGATTCTTGCGTTTTACTGACACACACAGAAAGGGCTTCAATGAAAAACAAACAGCCGGTTGTTTAATTGTCAACTTATAGAAAAGACTAGCTTTGGTTTATAAGAATTTCTATCCTGATGTTTGTGAAATTTCATTATTCCTATATATTATATGAACTACATATTACGCATGTCCCATTTGATTTACTTAATATTGCGTTAAGCCATGCAACATGGTTAGTGCTTTCGTCTTGTTGAATTGTAAGTGAATTTATGTAAAGTTGTTATGTATAAACTATAAAGCGATGAGGCATTGAATGAATATGATACTAAACTGATGAGTTTTTTTAAACATGCAAAAATATGTGATTCACATTTATCAAGTTACAACAGATACAATTAAGCTACTAGTAATTGTCACGTAGTGGTGTAAATAAGAACAAAAGCGCACGTAAGTTGCAGAATGTTTGTAACGAATAGAACAATGCAAAAAGCATTTGTCATACACCAACCTTTAATTGTAATGTGTCAACATGGTTTGGTTTATTCAATATACAATAGACATACATTCCATGAGTATACATGTTCAAAACATAGTAACAAATACAAAGGCATGACATGTGATTAGTATGGAATTTCAGAACTTGTTAATTGAAGTATCGATACATGAAAAGGTCCAGGACAATTGGAGAACAGCAGTTAGAATCTATTAACAATGTTATAACGATAAACATAAAAAAAAACAACAAAGACAAATCTACAAAAGAGCTAGAAGTCAAGTTTGAGTTATAAATTGTACACAATTAATCATAATAATATTTGTGCAGGTTTCTTTGAATAAATGCTTTATGTACAAACATAGCTAAGTTTCTGTTGGTACTGTTATTTTCAGATTGCATTAATTTAATAAACTTTATCATGTTTGGTCGATTCGAGTAATATTTATTTATATACAATTTTCTAATATCAT